>JBBPBX010024875.1:0-22863 GCA_038048925.1 Garcialebias charrua | reverse complement strand
TTTTTTTATTTTTATTATTATTATTATTATTTTTTATTAGACGCTGCCCCAAAGAGCATTTTTGTTGTCAAACAGTGTGAAAAAGCTATTAATGTTAATTCAACCTGAAGAGACTCACAAAACGAGAGAGAGAATACAATTAAAATGTTTTATTGATTAAGGTTTCTTTGGCGCTCGGGCCCCGGCGGAGGGCATTGCTTTGCATGCCGGACTGCTGAGAGCTTGAATGTCCGGCATAGGGAGATAGATTATGGATATCTACCCCCCCCGGGACCCGAACCCGGTGGTTCAGAAGGGAACGCAGACGTCCAATCCATCCCACCGGTACGTGAATGACAGCCAGCCAGCGGCCGACGGCTCCGGCCAACCCGGAGACGAACACCAGCGCAGAAACCCCGTCCTGAGCAAGCACGAAGCGACAGCGGGAAGGAAAAACTCCCCCGAGGGGAAGAAACCTCCAGCAGAACCAGGCTCAGGACAGGCGGCCATCTGCCATGACCGGCTGGGTCGCAGGGAACAGGAAGCAGGAACGCACACAGCAGCAGGACCAAGACGAAGGCGAGCAGGACAACCCCAGGCGGCGGAGGCGGGACGAAGAACAGGGGAGGACAGAGGAACCAGAAACCCCAGGAGGAGACGGGGAGGCGGAGGGAGGCGACTAGACTGGCAACGGGCAAACAGGAAGAGCTGAGGAAAGGGGTGCCTTATATCCAGGTGGACAGTTGATGAGTGATTCGATGCAGCTGTATCCAGGTGGACAGTTGATGAGTGATTCGATGCAGCTGTGAGTCCTGCCATTGTTGAATTTGCGTCTTCGACTTCATAAGCAGAAGAAGAAAAGAGAGATGCGACCTCAGGGCTTTGGAAAAGCTTGACGATAAAAAAAACAACATCTATGACATCTGTCTTCATAATTTTGATCATCTATAAATTTTTTCACATTTGTCTTAGTTCAGTGCTTTAAATCATTAGTACGGTACCTGTCCACTGGCCTATAAATTACACCAATGCATTGTAATTATTTTGTGATTATCAATAAATTTATTTTAGCTGCTTTTTTCAGCGAACAGATTCTCAAGTCTAGAAATTTGAAAATTATGGTGAAGAGTTTATGATGATCCATCATACTTAAAAACTGTAAAACTGAATCAAGTTAATCGGATTCCTGTTGACTACCCCCTGCTAACAACATCTACCGGTATAACCTGGCAGGTTGAGAGAAATAAAACCTCTTTCAAATAAGGTTCTTGGGAATATGTCACTAAACTTTTTCTGCAAATGTTTCAGCGTGTAGTTTTCTGCACAAACTGCTGAACCTTTAACCACCAAAATATCTTTTGACAGAGTTTCCGTGCATGAAATATTACAGCTGATATAAAAAGCTGTTTACTGGCCTTTATAGCCACCCAGTAAATCCAGACAAAACATACAATGACAACATTAAAATATTGTTGACATTTGAAGATCTGAACTAAATTACAACTAAGGGCTTAAGTTTTTACGTTCCTCTCAGTAACACTGTTTGGGACTGGCTTTTGAAACATAAGGCAGTCTCAGTTCGGACTACGGTAATCTCACTTGTGATTCAATGTTCATGAAACCACAAACTAGCTATCAGTTGCCATCAAAGTAGAGGCTTCTCTATAACTTTAAGAACTTATTTAAGAATAATTTCTTTGGAGAACATTTTAGCTTCAAACTTCTAACCCAAATTTAATTTGCACTTACGGGGTCATCATACTTTTACCATCTACAAGGTCTGTGTGAACTAAATTATATTTTATACACAACAACATGCCAGGTCAGTGAGTGGTCAACTGTGTGGACTCTGTGGTCCTGCAAACTGTAAGGCATGATAAATAAGTCCATTCAAAGTGGTGCCAAAAACACCAAACAAGACCATGCATTTTGCCATAATGAAATTTACCCAGAGCAAATGACTTAGGATGGCAGACTCAAAACCCTTTAGAATATAAAGTGATATATTGACAGTGACATGGATAAATGTGGTATACAGTGGGATCGGCTGGGAAACGCAGGAAGGGAAGAGAAACATCAGAAGATGCATGGAGCATTTAGATAACACAGGTTGTAATTTTTTTTACAGGATGTTGGTAAATATGCAGCATAGAGAGGAAGGCTTGGTATTCCAGGTGAGGAGAACACAAGGTAAGATTAACTTTAGCTTAAGGAGTAACACAAGGAGACTAAAAGCAGAAATACCGGAATGTAAGTACGGTAATGCTCCAGCAGGGAAGGACACTCTTCTGCAGCCTCATGTAGTCCTGGTTCTCGTTAATGGGATGACTCTCAGCTGCAGGTAGTTGGCTCTGCTGCTGGACTCAGGAACCTGCAGGAAGAGCTAGAAACCCTGCAATATTTATACAAGCAGAATAACGATAAAATAAAGGACACTTGTTTGAGAAGAATCCTTGTTTTTAGCATTTGTACTACAACAAGAGAAAAACCGAAGTGTGCATATCTCCTCATCCAGACGAACTGAAGGTGAGACAGCAGACCAAGTCTGAAACCATTTTCCTAGTCTTACCCCTAACCCTAGATTGACTTTCCTCTTGGGCTGTAGTTTGAATTCACACACTAGAAATTATTAAAGGGGACCACATATTCAAAATTCACTTTTTAATGTTTTTTTTACTCAACTTTGGGTATTTACTCCATAAAAAAACAGTCCTAAGGCCAAAAAAATGCACCCAGTGGTTTATTTACTCTAAGTAGATTTATTTAACTGTGATAAGATAGGTTTCGTTTTGAAATCATCGCGCCTGTTACGTCACAGGCGCGAGGACAACCCACCTCGAACCTGAGTCCAGCCCCCTCACCTAGCAACCCCTGGTGCGGCTCAACCCACTCCAGTATAAAAGAGTTGACGGTTGTTTTTCCTGATTTCATGGCTAAAAATGTCACAGAGTCTAGCCAGCTAACTCTCTGACCCTCGTGGCGCAGATAATGGATTTAAAATTGATAGTTTTCAGATGGGAACAGATGCGCATGTTTCTGTGTGTGTGTGTGTGTTGGTTTATGTGTCATTAGCAGGACAGACTACTTAACGCAACCAAACCCGTGTGTGCGCGTGTGTGTGTGTCCTCACATACAGGTTCAGCCTGAGCCAAGATCACTTGGAGCTCCTATTTAATTCCATCAGAGCGTCAGGTAGTGTTGATAAAAAGAAAGCCCGCTGTGAGTGTGTGTGTGTATGTGTGTGTGTGCCGGCCCGCACGTGCTCCTCGGAGGGACGCAGATAAAAAAGCCCCCGCTGTGCTGCTGTGCTTGTGTGTGTGTGTGCTTTGCTCCCCTACAGCTGCGCCACAGGCAGAAGGAGGGAGAGTCAGAAGGAGGCAAAAGAAACGTGCAGTGAGTTCAGACTTCCTCGTCTGCCTTTGGAGGGCGGAGTTAATGTGAGCAGATCTTTGAAGGGCGTGCCACAAGACCTCCTCATCATAAACCGGTCGTTCAAAACGAAAGTTAAAAATGGCAGAATTAAAAAGGGTATAATTGATTATCTAAGAATTATTTTGTGTATTAAATTGAATGAACACTGTTTTTTAACCCCAAAGAAATACCATAAAAATTTTAAAAAGCAATCTGTGGTCCCCTTTAAACTATTCCACTGCAAACCTGAAGAAACCTTCAAGAAACCAATTTTCCATCAATTGGCGCTGATTCATCTTAAGTAATCAGAAGGAAAGTGACACAATTCCAATATACAGTATATTGGAAATAATTTTGCAACAGACATTGGCATAAAGCACAATTTTGTATGTATGTTGCTTGTTAAAGAAGGTTGAAAATAATGTCAAATTGAATTCCATCAAAGTAGGCTCATGGGCTACAGTGACAAAACAATATTTGTAACCAACACCTACATTTGAGCCTCTTGGCTATTGTCATATTTTCTTTTAAGTGTGTTCTTTAAAACCCTCAGTTTGAACACCAAATATCTCTTGGGGTGAATATGCAAAACAAAAGGTAAGGCTAAGTAGTAGGGGTGTAGGGGTGAAGTAGGATTTGCTACAACATTAATATATCTCAAAATAATGTAAATGTCTATACATTGGAAACATCCCAAAGTCTGCATTTGCATAAAGCATTTGGAAACACATATTTTGTTCATCTGGTCCATCTGTAAAGTTTAGTGCTCAATCACTCTACAAATTATTATATTGTACTAAAAGTTGACGCGCTTGAAAGTCACATTCAGTGAAAGCATCAACTAAATCACCAAAAGCAATGTGTAGAAGTCAAAGTCAAATTTATTTCTAAAGCACATTTAAAATTGAAGCTGTTACCAAAGGGTTTAAAAGATCACTGGAGGATCACATTGACCTGTAATGCCTTGACGTTTTCTCTAATTCCTCCTTGAGAACATGCACATTAAAACAGACTTATAATTAATTTGTAAACGGTTGCTAACAGCCATTCATTCTGAGTAATTATTAAATAAAGAAGAGAAGTTATTACAATACCTTTAGTTATGTTAACCCATAAAGACATATGGCTCAGGTGCACCTTTATATTACTTTTGGTCTCTGTGTATCTGGTCCAAGAGACGTGTCGCCTGGACGTGTCATCTGGACTTGGGTTATTCTGACCAATATGTTTGTGAATTTTTGAGAAGTTATTTGCCCCCAAATTAGAAGAATCAACTCACAATGGAGGGAGTATGTGTGCAGCAGTGAGTTGCATAAAGCCATTTGGAGTAGATGGGTCACAAGGACTTGAGTTGCACGCACCATGTTTTGATTAATGACTGTTATTTTGTCGTCATAATGCGCTGAAGTAATCATTACATTTTCCACTGACCGTTTCCATGTTGGCTTATTTTAATTAGTTTTCTCTTCACAGCTTATGGCCTCTTGGGTTAATTAGACTAAAGGGGGGACCTCAAGGGACTTGGATATTTTCAGTATGAGAGTTATGGCTCTATCTCTGCAGGAAAATGGCTACAGTGTCCATTTATATTTAACTCATACTCTATCATTAAAAACAGCTAGAGCCTGGGTTTGTTAATTGAATAATGGTATTTATTATGTCAATGTAGTTTTATTTATATATCGTCGCATTTAAAGCTGTTGGAGATTTGATTAAAAATATAATTAAAGAGGATCATAAGAAATATTTGATGACTTGTGAAGTTAAATTTCACAAAGTAATGAATCAAAGTTTGAAAGAAAAACAAAAAAAAATGGGTGAAGATATTTAGCAAGCAGCACTTTGTTTGCAAAAATGAGAACAGCAGGGTATTTCTTTAATTGATTTTATTTTGGCATCAACACACATTTGGTTCATATTGGTAGGCTGTTTGCAAATAGGTTCACAAACTTTTGAACAAACACTATAAAACTACAAACACCATCTCCTGTTACCCGCAGAAGTGTAGGCAATACAGTAGCATCTGGTTTTAACACTGATAAATATGATGCATTTAATGACCATACATCTAGACTAATGGATCTTTTTTGCATTTTCTGTTGAATTTGTTTGTCTAGTTGGCCTATATAATTAACATTCATTCAGTTATTTTGTAAAAATATTTTGATTTACATTAGAATTATGTAAAAAGGGGCAGTTTTCATAAGACTAGTTCTTCTAGAGAGGACTAGTTCTTCTAGAGAGGACGCCTGACGGGATGTCATGATGTTGCGATGTCGCCGCTTCTCCGCGCTAAATAGTCATTTTACTGTTGCTATTTTTTGGACATTTTTTGGACATTTATCTGGACTTGTTTTGTTCAGTGGTTTTTTTACTCAAGGACTTTACGGACAGCTGAGTTAGTACTTCCTAACCGGAATTTGGGCTGTCGACCTCCCGTTAACTCCAGCACGAACTTTGCTTGGAAAACTACGTAGCTGCAATTATTGTTTCGCTTACCTGCTGCCTCTGTCAACCTCCTTTGTCATCTGGACTGTTCTGGATTTTCTCCTGTGCTCCTCTTCAAGGTATGCTCATTCAAGTTACATCTCACTGCTTCTTGGTTATTTCTTTCGGAGCCGTGGGTCTGCTGTTAGCGGCTAGCTCTGTGCTAGCTTCCCCCGGCTTGGCTAGCTCAATGTTGACCTACTCTGCTTCACAGCTGATTGGACTTAACAACTGCTCTATTCCTCATTCTGTTTCCACCATCAAACAACTGGGACTTCTGCGTAGACCGCGTTACATCCATAGAAGCTCTCGGAAGAAATCTGTTCATTCTCGGCAAGCTGGGTCTGACTCGATTCCGTGTATCTGGTCCAAGAGACGTGTCGCACCTCGATTACATAATCAGAACGCTGTGTTTGTAGTCCCTTGTAGTCCACAGCGCACAAAGTGGCAAGGAAAACGTAGAGTGGACTTCAGTCTGCTTAAACCTCTTCTAAAAACTTCTGCTCCAACTGGTATTA
Source organism: Garcialebias charrua (assembly GCA_038048925.1). Classification (NCBI taxonomy): domain Eukaryota; kingdom Metazoa; phylum Chordata; class Actinopteri; order Cyprinodontiformes; family Rivulidae; genus Garcialebias; species Garcialebias charrua. The sequence continues at coordinate 16,468 of JBBPBX010024875.1, read as the reverse complement.
AAATAGAACTTTTCAATGTGCAGTCACTATCAAACAATTCATGTCTAATTCATGATCATTCTGGAGAAGAATTTGGACCTCATGTACCTCACAGAAACTTGGCATCAACCAGATGTGTACAGTTGTCTGAATGAAGCTTGTCCTTCTGGATACAGCTATCTGCAGCGAGCCCGTTGCACTGGCCGCGGTGGTGGTCTGGCTGTAATTTACCGCAGTAATTTAAAATTGTCACATCTGGCTTCTTAGGACTTTTTTCTTTTGAATGTTTAGCCTTAAACCTCAAAGCCCCACTCCTGATGAACGTTATATTGATTTATAGGCCTCCCAAACTGCATGTTTCATTTAACTCAGAGATACATGACCTCCTCACTTTTTTCTGCATCTCCCTGGTCAAAAATCTTTTTCTTGGCGATTTAAATATCCACATGGACAATTCCTCTTCCCTTCTGGCAACAGAATTTAAATCTCTTTTGGACTCTCTCAATCTCACTCAACATGTTGACGCCCCTACGCACAACAAGGGGCATGCTCTGTATTTGGTGATTACAGACACTGCACTCATTAATAACTTATCTGTATATGACCTGGGTGTCTCGGACCATAGTGTCATCTCCCTGGAAGTGCCTTCAACTTCGCCTGCTTCAAACCTAAAACGACCTATCCAGTTCCGTGACTTTAAAAACATTTCACCTGATCTGATAAGTCTCAATCTGGTCATCTGGACAGTTTCTTTTAGTCGAAACGTTTCACCCTGAGTCCAGAGGGCTTCCTCAGTCAGCGTTCCAGCACACTGATCTTCCCACACCAAGCTGTAAACAACTTATGTGGACCAACCAGTTTGCTGGAGCCAAGATGGTTTCTGGGGGCCGTCCTGTCCCTCGTCGACTCCTCCCAGGCAGGCAGCCACAGCCAAAGTGGTTCAAAACAAGAAAGTTCATACTCAAAACTCAATTTCACCTGATGTTCTGTCCGCTGATCTTCACTCCCTGACCGCTGTCAATCATTTATCTGCAAATGACTCTGTGGATTACTTCAACCAATCTCTCCAGGAGCTTCTGGACCTACATGCTCCCTTGAAGACAAGACTGGTGTCTTTCTCCCGTTCAGCTCCCTGGTACACTGGTGAGCTACGCAAGATGAAGGCAACTGGCCGTGCTATTGAGAGACATGTAAAATCATCTGGTCTCTGTACATAAGCAGGCATACAAAGAACATCAGAAAGCCTACGCCTATTCTCTTAAAGAAGCACACTCCAAATATTATTCCAACATCATCAACAACTGCCCTGGAAACTCTAAACAGCTCTTCTCCACAATATCTCATCTGCTTAATCCTATCAAACAAACTCATGAGGACTCTGTTCAAAAATGCAACCTATTCCTTTCATTCTTTAAAAACAAAGTTGACTCTATCAGATCTCAGCTCCACAGCCTCCCTGATCTTCGTTTGCCATCTACCCATCTGCATTCTGGGTCCCTGAGCAGCTTTGATGAAGTTGTTCAGAGTGAGGTGGAGACCAGCATCAAGAAAATGAAGCCTTCATCCTGCGCCCTGGATCCCTTCCCCTCGTCTCTCATAAAATCCAATCACTTTGCAATAAGCCCATCAATCACATAAATAATAAATAAGTCTCTACAATCTGGTCATGTTTCTCTGCCTCTAAAAACTGCCATCATTAAGCCTCTTCTGAAAAAATCTAATTTGGATCCCGACATTCTTTCTAATTACCGCCCAATTTCCCACCTCCCATTTCTGTCTAAAGTGCTGGAAAAAGCAGTTGCTGCTCAGCTGCAGGTCCACCTACAACAGGGGTGTCAGAGTCAAATACACCAAGGGCCAAAAAAAAAATAAAATTGCTACAAGCCAAGGGCCGGACTGGTTCAATGTTCATATTGAAATGATTTCACATAGCCTGTTGAACCAAGACCTAACAGACTGTCTATTATTTAAGGATTAAATTAATAAAACAATATTTTCTTATGGATCTGTCAGTAATTTCAAGTGAAAACATTTTTTAACAGGCAAACAGCAAAAAATTAAATTGTTTAAAAAAATATATATATATGTTTCTTAATATCAAGATAAATGCATGAATAAAAGTGCATGCATTATAAACTGAAAATGCATTATTGTGCAGCTCTATGATCCTTCTGATCACCACTTTCAAATAGGAAAATAAGAAAATAAATCAAATCAGTTGTATTCTTTCTCATGGCTCTGTCCCCGAGTCCATTCAACTGAAAAGTAAATATAAATAAATAAATAAAATAAAATACATAAATCTATGGCACACAGCCAAAACAATACTTCCTTCAAAGAAAAATCACGTCTTGTAGAAACAAATGTAAAAATTTAACTGAATTAAAAACTGAAAATTTGTTACAGCTCTGTGATGCTCACTTATCTGAGGCTGATACTTGGAGGTGCCTCATCTTTTGTACAAGTTCATCAATGTTTGGGGTTAGGCTCTGAGCTGAGGAAATCCTCAGGATTGATTACCTCCGTGAACATGTAGTCTGCCTCCCACCTGGCTTGAAACCCCTGTTCTCTGTGTCCACCTTACGTTTAGCCATTTTTGAGGAGGGGTGCAAATGTAGCTGAAAGTTGATCTCTGCTCTGACTGCTGATGAATAATGAAGCCACTTGTGCAAGCTGCAGTGACTGCACGAGCTACCTGCCTAAATAAAGGTTGAATGATTAGGCATACAGCTGTCTTGTGACTTTTTATTAATATACTGTACTTTTTTATGATTGTTGGCTGTTGGCTGCAAGTATGAAGCTGTGAAATCCTTCATTTTCTACAGCTGATAGCTGTTGGTCATTAATTATGATGAAGTTCAGCAACTTCTCTGTTGAGCTCCAAGCTTCAGCTGTGTGTTTTTATTGTTCAGTCTGGGAGTATTGTCCTCCTACGAGATTATCAGGTCGGAGTAGACGCGGTTGAACAAGAAAAAAAACACTGCTGAAGACATGGAGCTCGAATGAGGGACAGGCTGAATGATCCGAGACCGGGACGCGCGGCTGGGTCCTACTGCTGTTTCAGCGACAGTGTCATCCCGCTGAACTAACTTGAGCGCGGTTTAAAGTGGCACTATGACTCTGCAGACATTGCACATTACTGTCTTATGGTGTTTAGTGAAAATACATCCACACAGCGGACATGTTACGATGAACAGTTGGCTAACTGTTAGCTAAAATGCTACTCACCGAGTCTGCACGTTGGAGCTGCTGGCTGCAAACTATGGAATGGATTTCCTGAATTTGAGGCGGGTCGCATTACTCTGGGTTCATGAGACACGAGTAGACTCCGTTCAGAAAATCCATTCCATAGTTTGATCGACTCCGTGCCGTGTACAAAACACCAGCGGGCGGCTGTGGCTTGCGGGTCGGATCTAATAGTTATTAAATATCATCCAGGGGACCATAAATAATTGCTTTGCGGGCCGGGTCTGGCCCGCGGGCCGCCACTCTGACATATGTGACCTACAACAACACTCCCTGTATGAGAAGTTCCAGTCTGGCTTCCGAGAAGCTCACAGTACTGAGACTGCATTGCTGAGAGTTACCAATGATGTCCTCATGGCTACTGACACTGGTTCTCCCTCCATCCTTGTCCTCCTTGACCTCACTGCAGCTTTCGACACTGTGGACCATAATATCCTCCTCCACCGTCTTCATGTGAAGGTCGGTCTCTGTGACACTGTCCTGGACTGGTTCAAATCTTTCCTCTCCAATAGGTTGGAATGTGTAAAGGCCGGTGCAGAGCTCCGCGCTGGACCGAGCTCCGCGCCACGCGCGCGCGCTGCGCGTGGGGGGTTCACAGCAGAGCACAGCGTGAAGCAGCGTGTGGCTCCAACAGAGCTCTGCTTTCTTCTCACGTTCTCTGTGAGCAGCTGCACGCGGAGGGGGTCAGTTCAGTCCCCCTCCGCGTGCAGCTGATTGGTCAGACACCGCGCTTCGCGTAGGCGCTCGTAAAATTGGAGCTTGGCGCGCTCGCGTGAACGTTCAAAGGGCTTGTGCAGCGGCGACCTCACGGCGCTCACACAGCGGGGCGCCGCGCTCGCTCAAGCGCGGAGCTCTGCGCCGGCCTTTAGTCTTGGCAATGCCACGTCCCAGACAGTCTGTGTCTCCTGTGGTGTCCCTCAGGGGTCAGTTCTGGGGCCCCTGCTGTTTTCCCTCTACATGCTGCCTTTGGGTCAAATTATTAATCAGTTCAACATTTCTTTTCACTGTTATGCCGACGATACACAGCTTTACATCAGGACTGGAGCATCATCATCATCCCCATTGTCATCTCCATCTTCACTCACTGCCCTCTCTACCTGCCTGGAGGAAATAAGGGCATGGATGAATCAGAACTTTCTTCAATTAAACTGCTCCAAGACTGAGGCCATACTGATTGGCACCCCTCACCAGGTACAAACATCAACTATAACAACAATTTCCTTTTCTGGACAAGACATCCCCCTCTCCACCTCTGTTACAAATCTTGGAATAAAAATGGACTCTCATCTTACATTTGAAAATCACATTAAGCATCTGTTTAAAACCTGCTTCTTCCATCTTCGAAACATCTCCAGACTTCGCCCATCTCTAACTTTTTCTGATGCTGAGAAACTCGTCCATGCCTTTGTCTCCTCCAGGCTCGACTACTGCAACTCCCTGTTTATTGGAATCCCTGGCAAAAACCTTCAGAAGCTTCAATATATTCAAAACAGTGCAGCAAGGATTTTATTGAGAGCTCGTAAATTTGAACATATTACACCCATTCTCCATAACCTCCATTGGCTTCCTGTCACCTACAGAATTCAGTACAAAACTGCTCTCATTACACACCAATGCTTACACGGAACTTCACCAGATTATCTAAAGGACATTCTTGCTCCATATTCATCCACCCGGTCTCTACGATCACAGAACAGTAATCTCCTTCACATTCCACAAACCAAATTAAGGACCATGGGAGACCGGGCATTCTGTGTGGCTGCCCCCCACCTATGGAACTCCCTCCCTGACTACCTGAGAGCTCCACAGTCACTGGTTGACTTTAAAAAAGGCTTAAAGACATTTCTTTTTAAGCAAGCCTACTCTGCCTCCACATGATTTTCCCTTTAATCTTAGTTGTTACTATCATTGATTTTACTTGATTTTATCACTTGTTTTTATTTGATCTCTGATTTTTGTTGCACTTTGTAGCACTTTGAGATTTTCGTTAATGAAAAGTGCGTTATAAATTAAATTAATTATTATTATTATTATTATTATTATTCTGCCACCTTTCATTTGATGTTATTTACATTTTTTGATTGTATTGAATATATACAGGTAGTCCCTGTCTTGCGAGGCCTCGACTTACGACGTTTCAAGGTTATGACGCTCGCCCATTGAAAAGCATTGTTTTGAGTTACGCGGGTTTACGCAACTTTACGTCAGAACTTACGGTACTGTACTTTACAAAACTGAGCGGCAGGACAGTGGAAATTTACAGGGGGGAGGGAGAGCGTACCTTAGCGGCACAACAATGGAAAAATACAGGGCAGAGGACTACAGGTGTATACTGTACCTCAGAGACAAAGGCAAAGTGATACAGTTTGGTACTGTACTTAACGCAGCGCTGGCTTCGGTGTAGAGCGTGGACCGAGGACGACAATACGACTGTAGCAGATTTTTTTTACAACTCCGAACAAGTGAACAACTCTTTGTTGTTTTTATAATGGCACCAAAAAGAAAGGATGACTCTTCTGATAGCAGTGCATCAAAGAAAAGGAAGGCCATCACCATGGAGGTAAAATTAGACATTATAAAATGATCAGATAAGGGCAAAACACCGACAGACATTGGCCGTGCACTTGGACTGAGTCGTGCGACTGTCGCAACAATTATCAAGGATAAACCTTGTATCCTTGAGCACGTTAAAGGGTCAGCACCGATGAAAGCTGCCATCATAACTAAGCAGCGTAGTGGGCTTATTAATGACATGGAGCGATTATTGGTGTTGGAAGACCTAAACCAGAGACATATCCCGGTGAGTCTGCTGATTATTCAGGAGAATGCCAGAGGACTGTTTGATGCGTTGAAAAGAGAGAAGGGGGAGGGGAGCGAAGGTGAGGAATTTGTGGCCAGTAGGGGTTGGTTTAATAGGTTTAAGGAACATGCAAACTTCCACAACATCAAAGTGCAGGGTGAAGCAGCAAGTGGTGATGTGGAAGCTGCACGTGAGTTTCCAAATGTGTTTGCTAAGATAATTAGGGATGGTGGTTACGCAGCCCAACAAGTTTTTAATGTGGATGAGACAGGGTTGTTTTGGAAACATTTGCCTAATCGCACCTAGGCCTACATCACGAAGGAGGAGAAGACAGCACCAGGCCATAAAGTCGGCAAGGAAAGATTGACTTTGCTTGTTGGGGGCAATGCTGCTGGGGACTACAAATTGAAGCCCATGCTTGTTTATCAGTCGGAGAATCCACGGGCGTTCAAGGGCATTTTAAAGGGTCTGCTGCCAGTCATCTGGAGGGCAAACAGGAAGGCATGGGTGACATTTGCTGAGTTTGAAGACTGGTTCACCAACCATTTTGTGCCAGGCATCCAGCGGTTCTGCACCTCTAAGGACATCCCCTTTAAGGTGTTGCTGCTGCTGGTCAATGCACCCGGACACCCTGCCAACCTAGATGACCTTCACCCTGATGTGAAGGTGGTTTACCTCCCACCTAAGACCACTGCCCTGTTACAGCCCATGGACCAAGGAGTTATATCGACATTTGAGGCCTACTACTTCCAAAGGGTCATCAGCAACGCATTAGAGGCAACAGAAAAAAATGAGGACCTGACGCTTAAGGACTTCTGGAAGAAATACAACATCCTTGATGCTGTTAAGAACATTGGCGATTCCTGGGATCGGGTTAAGCAGAGCAGCATGAATGGTGTTTGGAGAAAACTGTGTCCCCAGTTTGTGAAGGATTCCTCAGGGTCTCAGGAGTCAGTGAGCAGTGTCATCCAGAACGGGGTGGAAATGAGTAGGTCACTGAACTTGGAGGTGGAGGAGGATGATGTCACTGAGCTGCTGGCATCTCATGTAGAGTAGTTGTCTGCTGACGACCTCATTCAGTGGAGAAGCAGATGATACAGGAAGAGGAAGAAATGCCAACCCCAGAGCCGAGGCAGGGCTTGGCAAAAGGTTTGGCCCTGATAGAGCAAGGGTTGGCATGCTTTGAGGTAGAGGATGTAAACATGGAGAGGTACTCTAGGGCTGCCAGAGGGGTCATGGATTCCCTTGTTTGTTACAAGGAGATCTTGGAGGAGAAGAAGATGGAGTCAGTCCAGAGCAACCTGCGGCAGTATTTCAATAAGGTACAGAGTCCTGCAAATGATCCTGTACATACCTGTCAAGTTTTGGATTTAAAAATAAGGGAAATTTTCTGCCGGGTACGCCGAGCCATCCCACTAGCCCAGGGATCTGCAACCTTTATGATCAAAAGAGCCATTTCTGCCCCTTTGTTCACTAAATTAAACGTTTCCGGAGCCACAATACCTGCTACAACTGGGATTCTCAACTGGTGGCCCACAGACCACTTTAAGTTTGTTAGAGGACAATTTTCTGACCTGTAGTTTTCTGGCCATTGTAAAGCTGAAAATATCTAACGATTTGTTGATATTTTTACATTTTAAGACTAAAAAAGACCAGATTATCATAAAGAAGGAAAAATAATGTGATCTTTCCCAATTAAAAAATAAAATAATGAACTATGCAGGTCTAGGTAAATTATTTTAATTGTGGAAAAATTAAATATCCTACTTCGAATAAATAAAGTTAACTTGTGTTTTACTCCTTCTATTAGTTCTAGTATTCACACATTTGCAAAGGAAATGACAGGAAAAACTGCTAAAACTAGCCCTTTTTGTTGTTATAAGAACAAATAAAATTCAGTTTAAAGTTAGTTTTGATCAAAGCTTGGAAGAGCCACTGCTGAGGGACCAAAGAGCCGCATGTGGCTCCAGAGCCGCAGGTTGCAGACCCCTGCACTAGCCCAACCAAAGTCCAGGACCCCTTACATTTTAAGACAGGTTTACAAGAAATCTAAAATAACTACCTATCAGCCTCTTTCAAACCAGTTATGTGATCACAATCTGATAGGCTTACCTTTGTGCTTGACGGATTTTTCATGCTGACGGACATCGTTCCTTCCCCCATGAGAGACACTAAAGTCGCGGTTACAAATCTTAAAAAACGCGTAATAAACTTTAGGAAAGTAAATTCGCTGTCCCATTTTTCAACATATTTACACGAAGTCTTAACTTTTTTGGCAGGGACGCGTCCTCTCTCGTTACTTCTCGTTACATCCATCTCTGTGTTTTTCCGGGTTTGTTCTCGACCGCGCCAGCCCTAACATCGCGAGAACTGCCACCGAGGCGACTGCAGGTGGCAGTTCTCGCGAGGCTAGTGACAGAGGCACCGGAATGTTTTTAAAAAAAATAATATTATAATACGGGAGATTTCCGGGAAAATAATAATTCGGGATGACGATGGGAAAGAGGGGTAAAATACGGTAGTTTCCCGGCCAAAACGGGAGACTTGACAGATATGCCTGTACCCTCTACCTCTGCTGCAGCTGCCTCTACTGGCTCACCGGCCCCTCCTGATTCACCTGTACCATCACCCTCCCAATAAGCCTGTCTCCCTCCCCTGCAACGCCCCTTCCATCAAGGTAAGGAAATGTTATTTTCTTTTTTTATGTAATACCTCAGCTGCCTCTGTTGACTCACCTGTACCTCTTCACTCAACAGCACCAGTATCACCAGCATCATCTGCAGCACCTGTACCCTCTGCCTCATCATCTGCCTCTCCTGACACCTGCTCCTCTCCTGACTCACCTGCACTATCACAGCATCATCTGCAGCACCTGTACCCTCTGCCTTATCATCTGCCTCTCCTGACACCTGCTCCTCTCCTGACTCACCTGCACCATCACAGCACCATTTGCAGCTCCCTCCCAATAAGCCTGTCTCCCTCAGGACATTTTATTTTATATTTTTTATTTCTTTTTTTATAGTACCTGTATTGTACACTACTGTTTTTTTATTTACTTTTTAAATTATTAAACATACTGTGCAGTACAGTACTGTTGTACAGTACTTTATATGTGTTTTTTGATGAATGCGTAGGGTACTGTGTTTGCTAACCGCTTGGAAATAAAGTTCTGTACATGTTTATAGACCAGTATGTACACTTGTTTTGTCTCACGTCGAAAAACGGGTGTGCGGCGCCACGTAGGAATGCATGTTCCGTCTTAAGTCGAAAATCCGGGTTTACGACGCCGCGTTCAATGCGTTCCGACTTACGTCGAAATTCGCTTTACAACGACGCGTAGGAACAGAACTCTGTCGTAAGTCGGGGACTACCTGTATATATATATACTGTGTGTATATATATATATATATATATGTATATATATATATATATATATATATATATATGTATATATATATATATATATATATGTATATATATATACTGTATATATCTTGTGTTGTCATGTTTTTAAGTTAAATGAATTAAAATTTAAATAAAATAAAAAAATTCTACTGATTTTACTCACATAAAAGTCTTACATTATGTTTTTACCTTTATATATATATATATTGCATTCAAAAGAGGTATATTAAAAAAGTATACTATAGGTAGATGAAATACCTTAAACCAGACATTTTTATTTGACAGACTGACAGCTCCTCTGTCTTACATGGTTTTAACTCTACATTATAAAGATTTCAGTAAGATTTTCTTTCTCCAAACAAGCAGTTCGACAAAAAATATGTACAACTGTGCTAAATCTGGTTTGGTTTACTAAACTACGTACCCATATCTTCACACTCAAAATTTGCTGTTGGGTTTTAAGTTGCTTGAAGATGAACCATTTCCAAAGCTGTGAAGACTCCAGCAACATTTTATGCAGATAAAAGTACAAGACATTTTGTGACTGATGGCCACTTGAGATCCTTATGATTTCTATTATGATTTTTGATTTTTTTTGTTTCATATTTTATTTAAATCACTGGTGTTGGCAAAATAAATATAATATTATGTTATGCAGCACGGTGGCACAACTGGTAGAGCTGCTGCCTCTCAGTGAGAAGGTTGCTGGTTCAAATCCCGGTCCGGAGGCCTTTCTGGGTGGAGTTTGCATGTTCTCCCCGTGCATGCGTGGGTTTCCTCCGGGTACTCCGGTTTCCTCCCACAGACCAAAAACATGCACGTTAGGCTGATTGGTTACTCTAATTGACCTTGTACCCGGAATTACACCACATGCGTTACGGCTCCGCCCCGCTCCGGTCCGACCTCCGCAGCAAATACGCACCCATTATAATCAATGACAGAATTTACACTGGCTCCGCACGGCGGCGGCGAGCTGCGGAGAGCGGACGGCAGTCCGTCAAAATTAGAAAATTTTCTATTTCTGCCGGATGACGGAGCTGTGCCGGAGTCAACTTTTGAAGATTACGTCGCACCAACAGGAAAAGGAACGAGCACAACTTCCGTATTTACAAAATAAAATCACCACGGGCGGACTAATCCTAGCTCTATACGGATTTATTTGTACAAAAATGCTGTCAAACTATCATTTATGACTATTCTATGACTAAACTATTATATTTATGACTATGACTACGCCTACAAACGCAATACAAGAAATAAATAAATAAAAACGTATTTTATTCTGAAATGTAAACATCACTTCCTGTTGCTCAAACCATGTAGCTTATTTACGAGAGAAGATCAAGGCAGCAGTCTCTCTACAGTTGTTCTCCTTCTTCCACCGAATGAATTGTTTTGTTCTGACTTCACTTGATTTATCGCGCGATCTCGCACGTGTCTTGGAGCGGCGCATCCAGGCGGACCTGAGGGGAGCGCAGGCAGTGGGCGAGGACTCACGTCAGCTGCGACATGCGGACCGCAGCGGGGCGGAGCCGCGTGCAGTGTAATTCCGGGGTTAAGTGTGAGAGTGGATGGTTGTTTGGTGTGAGTGAGACAGGTCCCTCTTGTAAATGAGTCCCCATGACTCAACGAGGCTAGCCTGTATAAATAAAGGTTGAATGAATGAATGAATGAATTTACTCCAGAGGATCTACAGCATACTTCTGTTAATTACAGACACATTTTTTATTTATTTGTAAAATCAAAACTATTTTGATTTCTGGCAATAATAATGTTTTATTTTGAGTGCAGGGTCATATTGTCTTCTGTTATGACTGCTGTGGGTGCTCAGGTGGATGTGGCCATGCAGCCACATCTGTGTGTATTTCATGAATTGTGTGGTTATAAATCCTGGATGCTGTACTGTCTGACACTGCGGCTCAGATAGACTCTTTCACATTAAAACTTCAAGTTATTTATTTATTCCTTTATTTCTCATTTAATAAATACCATAAAAACATTTGACTTGTACAATTATTGAGCTCACCATTTTTTCAGAGAATGCACCTGGTCCCTGAGGGCCAGTACCCTGTGTGTATTGGTTGTTTAACAACTTGTTAGCATGTCAGTCTCCGAGTTCAACAGATGCCTGATCACGTCTTTATTTAAACTAGCAGTGACATGCGGTGAAGTTCCCTTTCAGTCTGGTTCACTCAGTGCAACATACATGTACTTGCTATGGGAATTGCGCCCCCGCACGATTACCTGAAGGAATATACTCACGCCTTTACGGCAAGGGCGTCACCGCCGCACCAGAGGCTCCGCCCTCTGGGTATTTAGGCGGTAGGCGCCCCTCCATCTTCCTCTTTTTTGCCCTTCACCTCGCTTAAACACCTGAACTTTGTGGGACTTTTCTGTTGTCGCGTCGCTCGACTGAGGTGAGCTAGCTTCCTACACTGAGCGTACAGAGAAATTTTCCTGCGTACTGCTGGGCTGGCGAAAGCTAGTCCAGCTTTTTTCTATTCACCCTCGAAGTTTCTCTTCTTTCCTGTAGATTTTCGCTCGACTGCACTAACTGTGTCACAACCTCCCTCTAACCTTAGCAGGCTAACAAGCGAAAGAAAGACGATGGAGAAGACGGCTTCGAACAAAAGAAAACTTCGATCAACTCGACGCTTCTCACAGGATATGGCTCCCGAGAAGGGAAGACAGAAAACAAGGAGAAGAAAGACCAGGACGACGAGTCCTCGCTCCGCCCTTGCCCCAGCAGCTGTGGCTACTCCCTTTCGGCGACGGACACCCACGAGTCCTGTCCTGTCTGCCTAGGGATTCTGCATGCAAGGAAAGCGCTGGAATACCCCGACTCCTGCCCTCACTGCCGTCAAATGTCGGTAGCAGTGAGGAGACGACGGGCTGAAGCGTTGGCTAAATCCATGGGTAGAAACATGGCGCTCAAGGTTGCACGTCGCACTAAAGCACTCACTTCTGATCCGGAGCCCGAAAGCGTGGACCTGGAATGCAACGGCCAAGTCGGAGAGGACGACATGTCGGACTCTTCAGTTACCGCCGAGGACTCGATGCCTGAAGTGTCCGACCAAGACGCCGAATTTGGTGACAAGGGAGAAATTGTGAGTTCCTTCCAGAACCTGGCGCACACGCTCCCGGAACCGGACCTATCGGTACTTGCTCTGTTCGACCTGTGTCGTAGGGCAACGGATGCTCTGCAGATCACGTGGTTGGACCCGACGCCTCTCCAGCAGGCTACGAGGCTAGCGGGAAGCTACTTCCACGCGAAGCAGCTAACAACGTCACAAAAGATATCCATCTTTCCGGACTTTCTCATGGAGCTGAAACGCTCCTGGGCGGATCCCGGAGCTCCTATCATGCTCCCATTGTCCCGGCTCCTTGACGTAGCGGGAATGTAAGCAGTAGGCCTCGCCAGCACACCCCCCATCGAGGAGACTCTGGCGGCTCACCTAGCCCCCGTTACCTCGGCGATGAAACCTACGCTACCCAGCAGGGCCTGCCGCACTTCAGAGAAACAACTCGGCAAGTGCTACAAGGCTCAGGGCCTCGCGGCTCGCGCAATGAACGCATCAACCTTGGTGCAGGTGTACCTGGCGGAGAAACTGCAACACGTCCAGGTTTCGAAAGATGAGCAGGCCGCAATGGAAGCCGTGGAAGAGGCCCGCTGTGCCTCGGACCTTGTGCTCCACATGATGGGGACAATAGCCATTTCCCAAGGCAAGGCGATGGCGGAAATAGTTGTCGCCCAGCGCCATCTTTGGCTAACTTTGTCGGACCTCCCGGAAAACCAGAGGTCAACTTTCCTCCAGCACTTGATCGACTTATCTGCACTTTCGGGGGAGCTCTGGAGCGTGTCCAGACCAGACTGGAACAAAGGCGCAAACAGGCGGAAGCCCTCCGCGAGGGGTTGCCAAGAAAGAACTTTGCCCCCCAGAAGGAGAACATAAATGGCCTCCCGCGGAAGAGACCCCCAGGTAGCGGTAGAACCTTTCAGGGACAGCCGAGGATCTCACCAATCTCCCCATGTGGAAAACAGGCTCGGACCTGATGAAACAGGATGAACTGTCAATCTCACAGGCTTACCCGCCCACGTGGTACGGGTACCTGATCTATTGGGCCCAATCTCCCCTCGTAAAAGACTACGAGAAGCGAGCGGCATGCGTGCACGCACCAAACATGACTCGACCATTGCATGTGTAAACATAGTAAACACTGTTTCAAACATGTATGAAAATAAAAGTACCAAAGCGCAGACTGCCCTGGTTCTTGACTCGAGCCCCATTTTTATAAACCAAAGACCATGTGGTCTAACTATGAACCGCAGCGAGACACATGAGCCAGATCTCGCAGTATCTCCTGTCGGGCCGACCAGCCTGCCCGAGGGAGGGCTAGAGGGGTCAAAGGTCACCCCTCTGACTCTCAAACACGACAGGTAGCAATACAACATGCCGTCCAGACTCAGTGCGCATGCGCAGGCCTGGGTTGCATGCCTACCAAATGATTGGATCATGACAACAATTCGTCACGGGTTCAAGTTGCAGTTCTCTAAGAGACCACCCCGCTTCACAGTGGTGCTGTAATCTAAAATCAACCTTGCACGTGCACACATTCTGAGGGAGGAAGTTTCAACGATGCTGCAAAAAGGAGTGATTAGCTTGGTCTCTGGATGCAAGCGGCTCTCCGGCCACTACAGCAAGTACTTCCTGGTGCCAAAAAAGGATCATTCTCTGGGACCAATTCTGGATCTCAGGACTCTCAACAAAAGGATTAAAACATTCAAGTTCAAGATGCTTACACTGCGGCAAGTTCTCCAGTCTGTGAGACCTGGAGACTACGCATGTACAGTAGACTTAAAAGATGCCTATTTCCATATAGGCGTTTGGAGGACACACAGAAAATTCCTCCGCTTTGCTTTTGAGGGAATCACTTATGAATTCAAAGCTTTACCCTTTGGTTTAAAGACTGTTTCACGCACGTTTACGAAATGCCTGGATGCAGCTCTGACCCCTCTAAGGAATCTAGGACTCAGGGTCATGAATTATCTGGATGACCTGCTGATTCTAGCTGAAAGCAGGAAGCAAGCCAAGTCACACTCTTACAATGTGATTTCTCACCTGGAGTCTCTTGGGTTTGTCATAAACCTACAGAAGAGTGATTTAACTCCATCACAGGTTACCGTATTTCTGGGAGTACAGATCAACACCGTCCAGTACAGAGCATGGCTCTCACAGGAACGGGTTTCCTCCATTCGCTGTTGCTTGAGCAAATTTAAATTGGACCATCTGGTCCCTGCAAAAACCTGCCAACACCTTCTAGGCCTCTTGGCAGTAGCCATTCCATGTGTGCCACACGCATTACTAAAGATGTGGCCCATGCAGCTATGGATGAACCAATGGATACAGCCTAACCTGCTTAAACAAAGGGGGAAGGTTAGGATAGATTCAGAGTGCCTGGAGGCTCTGAAACCTTGGAGAGATGTGTCCGTTTTCACGGAAGGGGTCTCACTGGGAAGAGTGTCATCTCGTGTGGTCATCACGACGGCTGCCTCAAAAACAGGATGGGGGGCGATCTGTAGGAATCAGAATACCCGCGGCCTTTGGAGCGAACAGGAAGTGAGATTACATATCAACTTCCTGGAATTGTTGGCCGTATTCCTATCATTAAGGTTCTTCTTCCACAAAGGTCTGATCACTGGACAACACATCCTGGTGAAATCAGATAACAGGACCACAGTGTCCTTTATCAACAGAGAGGGAGGGACAAGGTCCTGGGCCCTTCTCCAGTTGGCACAGAGGATGCTCACATGGTGTGCTCCAAGGATCCTGTCACTCAGGGCGACTCATTTCCCTGGTGAAGTAAATTATGGAGCTGACGCCCTCTCAAGAGGCCCTCTGCTGGCGTCAGAATGGAGCCTGAACCCACGGATTGTGGAACAGGTATGGTCACGATTCGGGAGAGCTTCTGTGGACCTGTTCGCCTGCAGGGCTAGCTCACACTGTAACCTTTACTTCTCCTTGAGGGAAGCGGATGCCCCATTGGTTATGGATGCTTTGGTACATGATTGGCCAGCAGGGGTGCTTTACTATGCATTTCCACTTGTCCCTCTGATCGGGGCGACACTGGAACGGGTACGTAAGGGAGCTCTCTCTTTGATCCTTATAGCCCCCAACTGGCCGCAGAAACCCTGGTTTCCTGAGCTGATTTCAATGCTATCTGGGATACCATGGCAATTGCCTTCTCATAGGGACCTCCTGACTCAGGCGCATGGTCAACTCTTACATCCACGTCCAGAGTTATGGCAAATTTCAGCCTGGCCTTTGAAGGGGTCTGGCTGAGAGCCTAGGGCTTTGATTGCTTTGTCTCACAATAAACAAAACTCAGAGAGTTTGCAGGGAACTGTGAGGTTACCCTGTGCTTGGTCTGGGTTCTTTACCTCCACATCTGTCACCCAATTCTTTGTGACATGGCAGATCCGTTTCTCCTCCTGTTTCTCAGGATACTCCAACGGGAGGAGGAGGACAGGGTTTTCACACTGTTAAAGCACACTTATGCGGCCTCTGACGGGTGCTATATTCATGCCCAGTGGAGACATCATGTTGATGTTTTACATGTGGCATTCTTTCCTCTTAGCATGTGCTTTTTAGAGAAAGCAGCTTGGGCACTTTGCACTCAGCACTTTGCTGAGCATTTCAAGGGTGTGAATGGATTACATTCCCATAGCAAGTATGTTGCACTGAGTGAACCAGACTGAAAGGGAACT
Organism: Garcialebias charrua; assembly: GCA_038048925.1. Classification (NCBI taxonomy): domain Eukaryota; kingdom Metazoa; phylum Chordata; class Actinopteri; order Cyprinodontiformes; family Rivulidae; genus Garcialebias; species Garcialebias charrua. Next base: position 272 of record JBBPBX010024875.1, on the reverse strand, counting down.
GAAAGTTAAGCCCGAGATACACTGAAGCGTCCTCCGTATACGCGCGTATACGCGCGTATTTTGTGCGTATGTTTTAGCTTCTATACTTCAGCTTTCAAATGCTCATGTTCTCCTTGTTGTAATATGAGCAGCTGCACACGGAGGGGACTCAACTGAGCTCGCTGATTGGTCACTTGCTGACACGCCTACTGAAATGATTGACAGCCAGCTCATGTAGCGCCTTGAAGACCGCGGCGGTGTTCATGCGGTGTTTCTACTATATATGTTGTAAA
>JBBPBX010024873.1:11996-32832 GCA_038048925.1 Garcialebias charrua | reverse complement strand
ATATAAACTACTATTCCTACTTTGTGGTTTTCCGCTTATTGTGGGAGAGTGAACGGAAACCCTTGCGATAAATGTGGGAGTACTGTAAATCAAAAATAAAGCTATCCTCCATGCATTCTTCATGTTCTCAAAGAAATCTGTAGTCATTGCATTAAATTGCAACAGATGAGAAAAAAAGTGTAAAAGTGTGCTGATTTACATGGGGGGGGTTAATGTATCCCTGAAGACTGAACTACCGGTAGTTGTATTTCTGTACGTTTCGCCACATGCTGCACTGAAATCATCAGCAGACATACAGCACCAAACCAAACCGATCGAATAAATGCTCCAAAACTGTTTGCAGTTTACAGTATCGTTAGCATTCTGCATTCACCTCCCTGCTTTGAGACATTATGAACCAATAACTGCGCTCACTTTTCTTCCTTCCTTTCATCTCTCTGACTTCCAATAATCCTACTTACCCCATCTGAATATCTCAAAAGAGATGGTTTAGATTAATCCTCAAGTCAAAATCTGACAGAAACCCACACCGTTCAGCAAACGTCCCTGTTCACTGAAGAGGTGAGCACTCCGATACGTACTCCTAACTACTCAAGGAAAAGGCACAAACACACATAAACATGCTCACACAAGGGAAGCAAGATAAGAGAGGTGTGATATTCAAGCCAGCCGCCAGGGAGGCATAAAGGTAAATGTCATGTCCGAGGCTAAAGAGAAAACAAGCTCAGAGTCGGTGTTAAGATCACCGAGGCCTGTTGTTGGCTCCATAGGCATGACATATACCAAGCAGCGTGAAGACACATGGGGGGAAAGGACGAGGGCCGCGACTTACCGTGTGAAGTAAGCACACATGTAAACACTCTTTCCCAGCCCCCACTGAGGCCCAAAAGCAGCAAACAAACATGAGAAGTGTGTACGGTGCTGCAAGGCACCGAAGGTAATAATAAAAAAAGCTTTCAAAACTGTCTCTGTTCTCTCGAAGCCTGTGGCTTGTTTGTTACTCCTCGGAGAAAGTCGACTTCAAGCCTCCCGTTAGAAAAGTCTCTGTAGGCATAAAATCGCCTTTTTTTTTCCAGCATGATGCTCAACTGCACTCTGAAGATACACAAAGTGATACAATTACCTTTTTGTAAGAAATACAAAAACAAAATGTTGAAAAAGGCACCCAAACTAAAAAGTATTATTAGAACTGAAGTGAAGGGCAACGTAAAGTTCAGACCCGTGTTGGAAGATTTGATTGAACTACTGACAGTACTGTTCTTGTACGACCTGGTTGAAGAAGCGAAAGCGTTTGAGGAAAAATCTGCAACGATAAGAGAGGTCATGTGGTCTGCAAAAAAATGTTTTAAAAAGTCACGAGCATGAAGACGACAAAGAGCACCATTCCAGTTGAACTATTCCCCTTTTTCTGCTGCTGTTTTGACATTTACATTTGAAATAGTTTTTGTTCTCTTTCCTGCACGCCAACAGTTGGTACCTGTTTTTTATTTATTTTAAATCTTAAAAAAGATTTAACATTATAACATTTTGTTACTTATGTATAGAGCTCATAATAATACACTACCGTCAAATATCCAAATGTATTTTGTGAAAAGATCAGGCTGCTACAATCTCAAAGGAAAATATGTATTTGTAAAACCGCTATTTGTTTGAAGGGAAGAACTACCGTAATTCAGGGAGTAGGATTGTGGTATAACTTAAAGCTTCAGTATGTAGCTTTTTTTATAAACATATTTCTTCACTCTGTCACTACCTCCTGACAGACTGATGTTAGCCAGGTAATCTCTGAAAAAAAAATAAAAAAAAATATTGTCCCCTTGCTTCTCCAGGTGGTAAATAAGCATTTCTAAAAAGAAAAGGTGACCCGCCATTTTCCAGCCAATAAAAACAGAGTTTGTAACCAGCCAATAAAAACAGAGCTTGAATTTGAATCAGCCAATAAAAACAGAGCTTGAATTTGAATTTCAGCAGACCATGGGAGAGCAGAGCCATATATGGCTCTGAGGGGGAGGGATCAGAATGCTTTGCCTGTTGAAAAATTTTCTAAGTGCTGCAGTTCTACAGAAACTGCAGACTGAACCTTTAATGACAGAAATTAAGGAAGCCAAATCAATCCCTGTTTTTAAGAAACTGGTTAAAGTTGAATTGTTAAACAAATAAAAATGAATGTATTTTTGAATAATATATAATTGAAGGTTGAATGAGTTATTTACTTGTTTTGTTATTATAGAACAATTTGTTTGAATTAGATAAATAAGGAGCAGATTTAATAAGATATTTTCTTCATCTGCTACCTTTCATTTTATATATATATATTTTTTTTTTTAATTCATATATGTCAATTGTTGTATTTCATTATTGTAAAATGAATGAAAAATGTAAATAAATTAAAAAATAAATAAACAATTAAAAAAATTAAAAACGCTTTGTGTGTAAAAAAAATGGTTTGAAACAAAAGTAAGACAATAAACCATAGACACATGCAAAGAAGAGGTCTTCTTATTAAACGTATCAACGTAGAGATGCACAGAAACAAGGAGATGTGCGCACAAAAACACACAAATGCAGACAATCTGTCATGTGCACCCCTGTGGTCGGATCGAAGGGCTAAATTATTCATTCGGAAGGAGGCTGACCAAAGAGTGCACCTAAGTGTATGTGTGTGTACACTATTACTAATTTTGTTGGAACATAATAAGTTCACACACTCATTAAAGCAGCTCACGTCCAAAAAGCACGTCCACCTATATTTAGATTACGGTTTGGACTATTTTAGGTCGCCAAGGGTTTTCCAAAAACTTTTTGCTACTGGCTTGCAGTCACACTTTTATAATCTTTACAACAACCTCCCCCAAAAGTTGCACATCCCCACACACACTTAGTCCCTCTCACACACACATTTATTTGTCCATTTACTATGTAGGATTAATGTGCTTGGAGTGAAATTTTAAAACCTCCACATCAAACGTAGTATTTGTTCTTCAAATCTTCAAAACTGCTTATCTCTGCTATTAAAAGAAAAAGAAATACTACAGCCAATGAGGAGTGCTTCATTGATGTGGACAACCAATGAGAAATCAGGCCAAGCACAGAGACTTTGGATTGGCTGAGTGTGTAGCTAGGTTGGAGGAAAAATCCCCCAAAATTTTGCAGATGTCTCCATGAAAAGGGGGAGAGGCACAGTCACGTCTCTAACTTTGTGCATCCATCTGTGAAAAACCACTACAGGAAAATAAATTATCCAGTTTAACAGACGTAAAACATGTCGCGAATAGCCGTAATTAGTCACACTTTTAAATTGTGACATGCAAAAGTGGATGTTTTAATTGTAATGCATGCAATTTGATTTAGTATTTATTTTTCATTAATGAGTTTTTATAGCAAGCCAACAATAAGAAATAACGTAACATGGAAAAACAAAGAAAATACCAAGATGAGGGGGGTGGTGGAGTAAAAAAATTAATAAAACAAGGTGGAAAAAACAGAAACAGGGAGAAAAAAGTCTGTCAGGGGGAAAGTAAGTGAACTGGGAAGATTTCATGGATTATTTATTTTATTTTTTTGTCTTGTTGGCTGAAGTCTGTAACCAGGCAGAGTTTGTCTCATCTCCACTGAGTTGGCAGCTAGAGCAGGGTCATTATTCACGCCGTTCATAAAACCAGTGAAACCTGCAAAATCCAGCTGCTCACAGACAAGTATGTCATATCCATCTACACACACACACATACACGGACACAGAAAACACACAGAGAGACACAGAACACACAAAATACACAAAAAAATGTGAACTTTGACTTTCTAAAGATTGTATTCACTGGCAGAAAGTTTCAGTTTCTCAAATGTATTAAACTATTAAATTATATTAAATATAAAGTAAAAATAAAATTATAAAGAACTTTTAATATGACCTTTTGTTAATGTTCAGAAATGTTATTTTATGCTCACACACTTATTTTTATTTTTCTACGACTATATTTTGCTTAAAACGTATCATTGTTTTAAAAAGAACAACACACCAAGAGGCACTAAACGTTTATCCCAAAGCAGTCACAAAATTAATAATTTTGAAATAACTACAGATTGTGAGACACAGAAATTATTTTACAAAATGTATAAACTCATGTTCAACACTTACTCATTATTTCTGGGGGGGTTGTATCTTTAACTAAATATTTTTTACATGAATAAGACTTATTTCATGGTTTAATTTCAGCTTTTATTGTTTTGTACTGATTAAAATGTTACAAAATATTTGGATTTTTTTTTTTTTACATGGCACTGCCATGAAGGAAACTGATTTTTTTTAATATATATATATATATATATATATATATGAAAATAATGGAATAATACAAGTGGAATTCAACTTAAATTTAAAAAATCAATTACAGTTGCATTTATGTTCACTATTCCAATGCTCAGTTCTGCCTTAAAAACAAAAGGACAAAAAACACCACCTTAAAATAGCTTTTTATAATCCTGGCTGTGAATCTTAATATACAAACCAACTCCTTTATCCTTTCATCTCATCTATTTAATGTGAGGGACAAACACATTAAAGATAAGCAAAAGCAAACACTTCACATCTGACACGGGTTGAACAAAAACGGTTTTCATCAGAGATAAACGTGCAGCGGCACAAATGTTCATGAAAGCGTTTTTTTTTTTAAATTCAGTCCACACATCGAGACGAGCCCTCTTAGCTGTTCAAATGTCCGATGCTTTAATTAAAAGTGTCTTTCAAACAGGACAAACAAAAGCCCGAGTCAGAGGTCAAATGAAGACCGCTCCTCAAAAGGAGGAAAAAAACACAGTTTGTAATAAAGATGTGATCCTTTAGCTTGTCTCCAGATTTACGTGGAAAGGGTTATTTATCACATGAGTGTTTAAGTACACAGAGACTGTTCCTGTGTGAGCCTCGCCATAACTACCTCAGATATTTCAATATAAATTTACTCCAAGCCAAGCAGGAAGCTGGCGCCTTGTAGACCTCGTGCAGAGGATATGATGTCATGGCTTTGAGCGCTGGTGCAAAACAGCATTTCATAGCTGTAGATGTCCATCAACATCAACGTCTCCACCTCACAAGGACCTATGCAGGAACATAAAAATCACGAACAGAGCTAGCACTGTTTTAATCCTAAACAACCTTCGTGTTGGATTTGGAAAATGTGAGGTGCTGTTTTATTGCAGAGGTAAAAATTATGCCCACTTCAAGGTCAACATTAAGCATCTGAGTTTGGTCAGTGAACAAAAAAAAGCTTCTACTATGGGATAGATCGAAGAAGCACATGCTTTCAATTGCGATTCCTGAAAATAAGATTTTAAGTAAAACTATCCTGCCTGTAGAGATCAGGAAAGACCAGCAGAAACGGATCTAAAAAGGTTTAAAGCAGCCAAAGGAAAGTTCAGCCAGTTGCTTTGAAGGGTATTCAAGGTCTTCAGCAAGAAGCCAAAGTCACAAAGTGTCTTTGAGGTGTCTTCTCGGTTGTCCGTACGTGTTGGAGGACAGTGTCAGACGGGATGAGAGCAGGGGCAACGAGCAGGGACAAATGGCAGAGGTGACACCAAGAGAGTACAAGTGTGCACTCATGCATACCCCAACCTTACCTCCTAAAAAAACGTGAACATGCCAGACAGGAGAAAGGTGTTTCAAAACAATCATTCCTGGGCAAGCCTTAATCCTATATGCTACTTCAAGCTAGATACACAAAATGAATAAAAAACCAGAGAAGGAAACCGTATACAAATATTTTAAAAAAGACCAGTGTTTGAAAAATAAAAGACTACAGATCTGATGTTGCAAATAAATTGTAAAGATCCGTCATGGAACGGTGAGCTGATCCTTGTGTTTTTGTGCGTTGTGCATGAATGGTTAACTCCTCTCCATCTCGTCTGGGCTCATCTGCCGTCTACTTCTTACTTTTTCCATTTTCATCTCCCCCTTTTTTCCCCCTTTATGTTCTCTTTCAGGCACTAATCCAGCATGTGCCGGTCTTGATAACAAACTCAGCGGTGAGAAAAGGCTCAAGGAGATGAAGGGAGTTGGTTCTTTACGGTGCACTGAGCCAAATGTCCATACAGGAATGTAGAAACTACCGTGACAGCGCTGGATGACAGTCACAGCACCGTAACAATAGTTGGGGCCAGTAATGAGACATGATATCCCTCCCTCCAGAGGTCAAAAAAACCCTTTCTGCCACCGTCTGTCTCTGGGTTAAAAGTCTCAAAGCCAAATGAATTATTCCTCAATTACTCTTGCATGAGACCCACATCATCCTTAGGCTCTGTTCTGCTCATTATATTCATAAATCCTCCAATCTTCTCCATACAGCGTTATTATTACAATTTGGGCTCATTCAGCGACCCCCACAACCCCATTACCTTCCTTCCTCCAAACCCCATCCTCTGCCTTTATCTTTTCTACCACCTCAGAGACGCAACACACATGTATACAGTCATACGTCAGTACATAGGATAAGACACATACACACACATTCTTCTTGGTTTGTGTTGGGGGGTTATCAGTTTGACACAGGGCACTGTGATTATGTTTTTTTTTTTCTGCTCGAGTCAGGGGGTGGAGATAAGGGACCAACAGACTGCAGCAAAGCCAGACAGCACTCTCCCTACGTGGGGTGGAAGCTGTGGAGTGAAGGGTGTGAAGGTGACAGTGCTTAAAAAAAAACTGCATCTTAACCTTTAGTTTTATTTTACTGACATTTAGTTTGTGACAACAAAACACAGAAAATAACTAAAGTGATCCACTCCCCTTCTGTATTCTTATCAAATGTTCAGATCCTGATTTGCTGATCTAAGTGCACGTTGTGCTACACTAAGGACAGACATTAGGGGTGCATCGATTGCAGTTTTCTGGCTGATCACCGATCTCTAAAAAGCCTGACCTGCCGATTCCGATTTTGGCCAATACCAATTTTTTTATAAGTGACATTGTCAAGTGTTATAAGGTCACAATTCAATTTTCCAATCTTATTTTACTGAAAAACAAACCATTGAACAATACCCTAAAAACAATACAAACTTGTTTTGCAGGTAGTGTTTCAGAGGTAGTGCTCTGAAATATAAATGAAGTTCAGACAATTGATGTTGGAGCTACAAAAATTTTGGTAAAATCAGTTTCCAGTGTAAGTATCGGCCAATCTCCGATTTTCAAAAATTAAGGAAATTGGGGCCGATAAATCGGCCGGCTGATTTATCGGTGCACCCCTAACAGATGGTGCATGTGATGTTAGTTATGAAATTAAACATCTTCCCTGTCACGAACCAGACAGTTTTATTTGCTCATAAACACACAAAGGGAGAATGAGGTATTGCTCATGGTCCAGTTCTGTCAGATTCAGAGAGTATTTATCAAAGGTCCTAACTTTTTTCTGCCCAAGAAGAACAACAAAACCACTGGAGCAGAATGGCTGAATTAATCTACAAGACCCCAAATTAGGACCAGAAACATCCAAGTTCTTCACATCCTAGGGAGAACACGTAGCTATTACAGTCACCGAATATACCTCTTTTCATCTCTGACACGTATTTCAACAGTCTCTCCATTTGTTATGTCTTTGGCCTTTTTCCCAAGAGTGGGAATTTTCACACACAACGAAAAGCCCTTCTGAGGCCCAAAATGTCTAAGGGCAGTGATAGGCTGATACTTGAGGAGGGGCATTGTGGGTAGGCATGACAAGTGAACGGGAAGCTGTCACTGGGACATCTAAAGCTGAAGAAATGAAGGCTCTCTGGCACCAAGAGCTGCTCTTAAACACTGGCCCTCTGATAGAGCCGACCTTGGACTTAATCACAACCAGAAGAAAAGAGCAGCTTGACAAGAAGATGGAAAGACAAAAAGAGAGTGTACGTGTGTGTGAGAGTAAGAAAGACACAACACATATAAACCACATGAGTAAAAGAGATGAAAACAGAAAGCAGACGAAGAAATATGAAGGGCAAAAAAAAGAGAGAGAAACAGGTTGCAACACTTAAAATAGTTACATGATGACTCTGCTGGTGTTCTTCAACTTTTCAAAGCTAACTAACAAAGAATGTTAAAGAAGCAGATTGGCGTTATACCAAAACAATTGTATTGTCTAAAACTTGAGCAAAATTGTTATTTTAAAGGTACACGCAAAAGTTAGAAATACACCAACACACTTACAACATACTTAATCTTTTGTTAGGACATTTGGTTTTTAAAATGTGAATCCTCAAGAAGCCTGGCAGCTTGAAGTTTCAACACAACATCTAAGCTGATCCTAGAACTGCCTTCTTTAGGACAGAGTTCCAGAGATCTATGGGAGCCATTCTCCCAGTTTGGAGGCCACAACCCTACTGCCACCACTATGACCTGGACTTGTGCTGCTTCTCTTGCTTGTCAACCACCACAACGTCCAGTTGGTCAGCCATCACCTGTTTGTCAGTCTGGATCTGGGAGTCCCACAGTATCTTAGCCCTTCCACTTCCCTTGCACAGCCTGCCCCTGGGATCCTGTCTGGTGTGGTAGAGCCTTGTGTCTACTGCTCCTGTGCTGAAAGCAAACCACCAAAGCACTGAAGGTTCAGGGACACCCACATAGCCTTCCTCTCAAGATGTTCTGGATCTATTATGCAGCTTTGGGATGTGACATGCCTCATCAATAAAACAATTTATGTCAAGACTTTAGGGGCAACAGAGAGCTTCCATCTAAAAACCACCTATAAATAAAAATGTACAGTAAATCCCTGTTTCACAAGACCACAGAAAACACAGTTTCTTCTAAAATCTTCTTTTTTTGTTCTGACTTATGAAGGTTCATGATGTTTTTAGTTCAAAACCAGTGATGAAATTGTTGCACAGCTTGTTCTCAATTAGCTGGCTTCACATTACTGAGCCAGCAGAAAACATAATTGTGCCTTTTGGTCATTAAGAAGATGATTTATCAGATTGCTTAGCTACAAATATTGAGTTGTGTTGTGCACCACAGAGGGAAAGCTGAACTCCTATAGGACTGACTCATTGTAAATCCATCAGTTGAACAAAAATGACAGCGTTACAGCATCAAACTTATTGCAACCGGTGGTCAATTTCTACCAACAGCTCCCTTCATTTACAAAATACAATCCTAATAGACCGCCTCACATCCTAACTTGTGGAAGTCAATTAAAAAAAGAGAGAAATGAAAGTGCTCTATAAGAGAAGTAAATAAAAGTAGAGGATATTTTTATCTTTTAAAAGATAATCATAGGCAGGGCTCAGTTAGTAGAAGAAAAAAAGCGGGAGCGAGTGCACAATAATCGAACGAGAGCGGCGCCACTGTCCTGGAACTGCAGGCGGGTCCGTGGAGTCATCAGAAATGCAACGATTTCAAAAGCAAGAATATGATTTGAAATTGACACTCGATGAGACCAAGTGGGATTCAATGAGAGGAGGAATCAACACTTAAACAAGATAATTGCTGTCAGAGATTATAAAGAGGAGGAATATAAGATTGAGGAGGAGAGACAGAGAGGTAAACAGACAGACAATCCAATTCGAACTACATGAGAGGGTGATAAGAATTCAAGAAATAAATCATTTACAGAACTTATACAAATTTTCATTCACACACAGAACAACTTGAGTTGATAAACATGCAGAAATTTTTAAAGTAGTTAATTGTCGAATTTAAGCTTATTTCTATAAATATTTGTAATCAAAGATGGAAAGAAATGCATTAAACAGCAAAACCATAATCCAATATTTAAGCAGTAAGAACAGATTCAACAACATTTTGGATTAGATGTAAAATTCTCCATTAGTTGTAAATTATTTACCAATTTCAGGATAATAGCAACATAGAACTTTAAACTTGAAAAAGATTTAGCCAAAAGTTGAATAGGTGTTATAAGTGGTATAATAATTAAAACTAAAGTCAAAAACATTGGTATATAAAAAGAGAAATACCTACAGAAAGCATCTGTGCCATTTTCACTTTGTCCATTTTATTTTTCAGCCAATTAAAAAAAGTTGAAGCTGAAGATTTAGCTTTAGATTTTAGAAAACAGCAGTTTTAATCACTCCAAACAATCTCTTATCTACAAGTCCCAGAAACTCAAACACTTTCAGTAAATTAAACTGTCAGCTGCTGTCTTTTTAAGCCAACACCATCAGGTTTTTAAGCCTGAATGTTCAAGCAGGAGAAATTATGTTCATTCTTATAATCCTGTTGCTAAGGGAAATTGTATTACAAAAGCAAACATTAAGAGCTACTGTACTCGGGCAGTACAAACAGATTGTATTCCCCTTTTTAAAGGTAAAGTGTGAACCTATTATGCTCTTCGTACTCCAGGGTGACCTGATTGGTCAACTGATTGATTACAAAGTGTCACAGAACAAGACCGCTGTTAAGCTCCTAATACAAATATATGAAAACTAAAATGCATCAGTTTAGCATATTTTGGTAAATACCTTGAAATTTTCCCTATATATTTGTATTATTTTATACACATGCTGAAGTGTTCCTGGGCAAGACACTGAACCCCTCATTGCCCCATCGGTGCAAGAATGTGATCTAAAGCACTGATTAATCTTTGTATAGATATAGTAGAGTGCTGTATGAATGGGTAACTGAGGGTACATATTGTAGTGTAAAGTGCTTTGAATATATTGGTAAGATAGAAAGGTGCTATGTAAGTACAGTCCATTCCATTCCATACTTTTTTCATTTTTTTATAATTTTGTTTGTTTAAAACATTTAGCTTCCTTTAATAATAGTTTCAGAAGAATGGGTCTTCAAATCAGCCTTTAGCTAGATACAGTATGTAAATTATGTACAATCCTTGATACTGCCTCCTGTTTTGCCTGTGGGCGATAATGACAATTGGTGGCAAAGGTATTGTGCAAAAGTGTTTAATTCTGAAAGCTTATAGATCTTTAGATTCCATGAAGTTCATCAATTTCCGGAAAACAAGAGATTAACACAAAGCATATTGATTCATTCATTCAACCTTTATTTATACAGGCTAGCCTCATTGAGCCATGTGGACTCATTTACAAGAGGAACCTGCTAGAATGAAATAATGTTAATATGAAATAATGTTCTTTAACATTTTGCCCTCTTTATCAGAATATGATTCAAAATCCTGCTTCTAACCTACAAAGCTCTCAACAACCTAGCTCCATCTTATTCTTATTACGATGATCTTATCTTGTTCTTAATGATGTTGTTGAAGCATTGGATGCTTAGGATTATTGTGCTGCACTTTTCTTAGACCAGTCTAAAGCTTTTGACACTGTGGATCATAACATCCTGTGTCATAAGCTCTCAGAAATCGGTTTCTCAGATCACACCATTGGTTGGTTTTCTAACTATCTTTCCGATCTGAGGCAATGTGTTCAACATAATGGTACTTCTTCCAGTTATTTAACAGTCAACAATGGTGTACCACAAGGCTCAGTCTTAGGACCAACTCTCTTTACAATCTACATAGGTAATGTAGGTCAGATCATCCCTGATGCAGCCTTACATTTCTATGTAGTGATACACCTGGTCTCTGAAAAATCTCGATGGTACACCTGTTTTCACTGAATCTCTCAGTGAAACACCTTTTCTCTGAAAACCTGCAGTGAAAGACAAAACACTGGTTTATTCCATTAATTTGAATCAGGGACAATTTAAATCACCAAGAGACTTTTAAATTTTGTTCTAATTCAAATATATCAACATAATAACCTTATGTCATTTTATAATCAAAGTATAACTTTGTGTTATTTGCATGAGCAGTGTTATTCTTCAATATATTTTACGGTCATTGCTATTAAGCTGGTGTATTATTTAATATGTGGACATATTAATCAAAACTCTGTCTAAAGTTGAATGACATGTCAGATTGAACTTTTAGTATTTGTTTAGAAAGTGTGCAACAGTTTAATCAGTTGTTTCATGAAGCTGGCTCCACAACTCCCTGTCTTTCTCTAAACAGTTATTTCTGTTTCTGACTGCTTCTGACCTTCTCCTTGAATCCAGATAATTTCAGTTAAGCTCCTCCCACTGGTCGAACGAACCAATCGGAAGAACCAAAATTCAGGAGGGTAAGCCCTCTTCAAAAACTCTGACTTTCTGCTTCTTCCTCAAGTTCTGCTGGGGAGTTCAGAATAAATGTAACTTTCCTTTAGGCTGTGAACAAGACCATGAGCCAAAGGTCTAGTTCACCAGCCAGAGTTAACAGCAAGCTGCTGTAAACTCACTCGAGCGTTAAGCTCCAAGCCTTAATGAAAATTCCTTCGAGGAATATCTTTTCTTGAAACGAAAACCGGAAATGCTCGCTACTTTAATCGATGAGGCGGACATTCAGGAATCGCTGAAGGTAAACGGACTGACCTCCTCGGACGTTAAGGAAATGTCCTTTCTTGACTGACCGTCAAAGGTAACGAGTCGCTGATTGTTTTACCTACCGGACCTGGTCTAGCTGATATTGCACGAAGAGTGTGTCATTCCTGGTTGAACGCATTCACCTCAAGATAACTACCCCTCTCTTACTTCCTCCTTCCTCTTAACTATTTATCTTAAACTTCTCTTGCCAGTAAGATGAAGTTAAGCGTGCCTGCAGATATAAGTTATTCTAAAATCCATAACTCGTTCTGTTGTTCCTAGAAATTACGGACGCATATTTCATCTGTGCTGAAGTTTAAATTATAGGAAAATCTGATCAATCAATCAATGTACATATGTTATGATGTAATTTATGATTCTGTTAATTAAATGATTCCAGTTCTGCTGGTTCAACTATAATTAACGCTTCTGTCATTTACATTGTATCTGGTCACACAAGTTCATCTGTTTAATCCTGAAAAAGAGAGAACCCGTGAATAATTTATGATATTTTGTGTCAGGATAAAACCTGCTCATTTTACATCTAGTGTATTGGACGGCTCAATAAAACTGACGTCCCCTATACTATTACACTGATGACACAGTTGTTTACTGTCGAGCTAAAAACAGTTGCTAAGGCTTTCCAGCTTTTGCAATCCGCTTTTGACATCATCCAGTCAGATTTGTTCCATCTCAAACTTGTCTTAAATGCTGATAAAACCAAAGGGATGCTATTTTCAAACAGGAAGTTGGTCCCAGCAGTTCTTCCTCTGATTTTATCCTCAAATTGTGTCCCTATTGAGTTTGTTGATTCCTATAAATATTTGGGTATCCTGGTCGATTCACATCTCTCCTTTAAGCTCCACGTGGAAAACCTAGTAAAGAAACTGAAAGTTAAACTGGGTTTCTTTTTCAGAGACAGATCCTGTCTAACTCCGAAGGAAACACTGTGCAACCTTGACTTGCCTTCCCACCATTGATTACGGTGACATTATCTACATGAACGCTCCTACAAGCACCCTGCATATGTTGGATGCCGTCTATCACGGTGCACTAAGATTCATAACTGGCTGTGGTTATCGTACCCACCACTAAGGTGACATTATTTACATGAACGTTCCTACAAGCACCCTGCAGATGTTGTATGCTGTTTATCACGGTGCACTAAGATTCATAACTGGCTGTGATTATCGTACCCACCACTGCACCCTGTATTCACTGGTTAACTGGACATCATTAACTTCACAGACTCTTCCACTGGTACATTTTCATCTTTAAATCACTTCTTGGTCTGCTGCCTTCATACATCTCCTCCTACATGTCTCTGCGTGAGTGCAGCTACAGCGTGCGCTCTCAGGACATGATTACCTGCAGTGTTCCGTCAGTGAGGACTGAACTTGGCAAAAGGGCCTTCTACTCCGCTCCTGCTTCCTGGAATATCTTACAAAAAGATCTGAAGATCTCGACCTTGACCTCTCTAAATGGCTTTAAGAATCTGTTGGAATCCTGGCAAAAACCTATGCAGACATGTTCCTGTTTTTAGTTTTCTACATTTGCCTTATTATCTATCTGTTTTGCTACTTTGACATCTTTTTTACTTGTTAAAAAAGTCTGTATGCCTCTCTTATGATTGTCTGTTGTTGATTGTCAAAGGAAAGTCTAATGCCTGGTCCCCACTGCACAACTCGAAACGCGCCTGCCGCCCCCTTTTGGCCGCTGGTCACGGTCCCACTGGCCACTGAAGACCGTCTGATGACGCCCACTAGGGGGCAGCAGAGGGAGGGGTCTCTAGCTTGTTTTCCGGGTTCAGTTGTTGTGTTGACTGCACTTCCGACGGTCTTTGATGAGATAAAACGTTTTTTTTATGTTTGGGGTGATCTACACTGGAGAGAACAGCAGCCTGTCAGCAGCAACTGTAAAAATGCCACGTTTATTACCGGAGTTTGGTTCCAATTCATGGAGGGTCGATCCGGTAAGTTTAAAAAGTCCAACAAAAGTCCCGTTGTGGTTGTGTAATCAGATAGCGAGGCTCTCCCGACTGTTTGCCGGATGCGTCGAGCCGCCAGAGATCAACATTTGGGACGTCGGCGGCTCGACGGCGGACGCGCGCGTGCCCGTGAAGGCTGCCGCCGCGCCGCTTCGATCACTCGAATCGCGCCGCTTCCTTGTTCGCCGTGACTCGACGCGTCTCCTCAATAGACTTTGAATGTAAACCGGCCGCTTCAGCCGCCCGACAGCGGGGGCAGTGGGTACCAGGCATAATGTCGCTGTTGTTATCATTCTTTGTTGAAACCAGGTCTCTCTTAAATGAGTCCTCGAGGCTCAATGGGATTAACCTGCTTAAATAAAGATTGAATGAATATTTGAGATCTTTATTGTTCCATATTTTCCTAACGGAGCACTTCGCTCTCAGACTGCAGGCTTACTGGCAGTTCCTAGAGTTTCCAAAAGCAGAATGGGAGGAAGATCTTTCAGTTATCAGGCTCCTCTCTTGTGGAACCAACTTCCAGTTTCTGTCTGTGAGGCTGACACATTGTCCAGTTTTAAAGGAGACCACAGATATGTTTTTAAAATTTTTATGGTATTTCTTTGGGGTTACCAGACACTGTTTATTCAATTTAATACACAAAATAATTCTTAGATAATCAATTATACCCTTTTTAATTCTGCCATTTTTAACTTTCGTTTTAAACGACCGGTTTATGATAATGAGATCTCGTGGCACGCCCTTCAAAGTTCTGCTTGCATTAACTCCGCCCTCCAAAGGCAGACGAGGAAGTCAACACACGTTACCACAGAGCCGAGCTGAGCTGAACTGGACCACGACAGATCAGAGTGTACAAGTTGTCGTGTCATTTTTTATTCTTCCTCTGTAATGTCTCCTCTGACTCTCCCACCCTCTGCCTGTGCGCGCGAGCTGGATGGAGGAAAGCACACACACACACTCACAGCGGGGCTATCTTTTTATCTGTGTTTCTCCGAGGAGCCGCCCGACACACAAACACACACACTCACACAAACATGCACACATCTGTTCCCATCTGAAAACTATCAATTTTAAATCTGCTTAGTGCTCCATTATCTGCGCCAGGAGTTTAAAAAAAAAAAGGGGGGAAAAAAAAAAAATCATGGACAAGATGCGAACCCAAGTCTCCCGAGTGGCGTTCGAGCGCGTTAACCACTCAACCAAACTGGCAGTTGTATGACGGTAGTCCTTCATCGTATAAGAAGTGTAATTCTTCTACGGTAATGTCGCCTGGACATTGCTATTAAAAATAAAATTAAGCCACGCATCTCTGCTCTCTGAGACTGGAAGAGTGTGTATCAACACATGTTGTGTAATGCAGCCAACAACGCAACATTTAACTTTAGGAGCCATTCTGCTGAGATGAACTATTTTTCTTCTTCTCCATTTGATTTATGGCGGATCGCAAACAACTGTTAGGTGCATACCGCCACCTAGTGTGCAGGCTGAGATGAACTCAGGAACCGCGTGGGTGGAGCATTACCAGGGGTTGCTAGGTGACGGGGGCGGGACAAAGGTTGGGATGGGTTGTGGCTGTGGGTTGTGGCTGCGGTTTGTGACGTAACAAACCGCAGGAAGTGCAATCGGCGCGTTTCTATCTAAGATAAATAAATATACTTATAGTAAATAAACCACTGGGTGCATTTTTTTGGCCTTAGGACTGTTTTTTTATGAAGTAAATACCCAAAGTTGAGTACAAAAACATTAAAAAGTGAATTTTGCATCTGTGGTCCCCTTTAAGACTTTCCTTTTTGATAAATCCTATAATTAAAGTTGGCTTGTTATACTGGCTTTAGCTTAGACTACTAGAGGACAAATTGACCTAATTTCCTTGAATTAATTATTAAAATTGAATAGTTTTCATTTGATACCATTTCTATCTCAACGTGATTCTGGACCTGCCATTGTGTATCTGCTCCTCCTTCCTGTTCCTCTCAAACCCAGCCGGTCAAATGATGGCCACTTGTCCTGAGCCTGGTTCTGCTAAAGGTTTCTTCCTCATGAGGGAGTTTTTCCTTTCCACTGTCGCCTTCATGTTTGCTCAAGATGACAATTTGTGATAAAGTAAAACTCAAAGCAGTCTGCTCCTCATAAATAATGTTGTTAACCTGCTTTTTATGTACCGGTGTATAAATGTTTCTGTTCAGTGCTCTGAGATGACTACCGTAAAAATTGGCATATAACACGCAGTTTTTTTACTCATTTGAATGTCCTGCGTGTTATACGCCGAAGCGTGTTATTTATGGATTTTTCCCCATATTTTTAGACCCTTTTTTGGCTCTGATATCGCCGTTTTTCATTTTGGGCAAAAAATTGTGCAGTACCACTTTTATCCGCTAGGGGGCCACTTCCAGACCGTTTCTAGCTCATGTGTCCGAAAAAAGCCTCCTCTGGTCGGACTGACTCTGTCGCTGCCCGCCTCCTGCTCTGGATGTAGCTGCTGTTAGCTGTGTTGTTAGCTGTTTTTTAGCAAGATAACTCATAAACCACACCGCGGATTTTCTTGAAACTTACAGAGCGTAATTATTTGGTGGTCATTTACAAATTGTTAGCTGCCTAGACATTTGAGATAAAATTCAAATTTTTATAATTTATTTTAGTAGCGCACGAGACTGTTTTGGAAGAAGTCGAACCGAAACAATTTATAATCTAGCAGATTTGACCATTTCGTGAATTGTTTAAGGAACGGTTAAGCTCAGGAACCCTTGTGCTATAAAGTCAGCTATGAAATATATATTTTTAAGCATTTATTTAGCTAAATTTAAAGAAATAAAGCCATCCCACCCGCGTGCATGCAAATGGCGAACTACCTTTTTAAATCCAGCTGATTTGAACATTTCGTGAATTGATTAAGGAACGGTTAAGCTCAGGAACCCTTGTGCTATAATGTCGAAATATATTTTTTCTCAGCAAAGAAATAATAGTTTTTACCGTGTTATCTTGTAAAGTCCTTCGTGCTGGCTCGCTTCTGTGGCCGCCATTTTCAGCAGGGCAAATGAGGCGCTGACGCGTCGCATAGCGGCGACGCATAATAGATGCGTGTTATACGCCGAAGTGTGTTATTTATGAATTTTTCCAATTTATTGACAATAATTGGACAAAGCGTGTTATACACAGAAGCGTGTTAAATGCCGACAAATACGGACGGTACTGTTGTTACTAAGTGCTATATAAATAAACTGAATTAAATTGAATTTGTCAGAAAAAAAATGTAGAATTAGGAACTTGTTCATCTGAACTCCTAAATCGTCACCTTGGTTAATACTGCTATAAATAATGAGTGTGATAGGTCACGTGTGTGTGTGTGCTTGCGTCCACCTTCACATATGCTAATGCTGTTATGACTGGCTGGCTTCATTACTGTCTGTCCACAAAACCATGGCCAAGGTCAGCAGAGGCTGCAGAGATGATAGGGGGCCAAAACTATGAGCACAAATTAATCTGCTGTTTAATCTAATAATGCAGCGCGGCATCGGGTGCCTCAGTCCTATTAACACAACTGTAATTGCATTTGAGGAGATATGGGAGCATGCAGGTCCACAGAGGTGTGTGCACGCTCAAGAGTACACCCAAGTACATCAAACGCAAATCGAATTGTGTTACACAAGTACATCTGGGTGTGGACATAGAACACGCACTGTAAATGGTCGTGATGTTGGGAATAAGGAATACATGAGAAGGCAAAACAAGGTTAGGCATTTCCTGGTAAATTCACTTCAGGTAATCAGGACATGAGCGCATGTGTGCCTGCGTTTACGGTGCATGGCACGGAACGGCTTTAGACACGGAGCACTGTTCATTAACACGGTAATATCCAAACAGCAGGGTGTAGTCTAAAAAAACAGCAGCGTATTATTAGGATTCATCTCATTAGGCTTTCATGAGATTTAAAAGTTAATATGAAAAACTTGAAAACTAAGTCTGAGATAAAACACACAGCAAGTTCTGATATTTCCCCTCCAAAAATTAAATACACCCCCTGCAGACAATGCACAACCTGCAGCAACATGTGGAGCAGGCCTACAGTGGCAGGATTAATTTAAAATAACCACGGTCACGCAAGACCTTCATCTGACATTCACTGAAACAAATAATTAAAGCTGCAGTATGTAGCTTTTTTTATGAACATATTTCTTCACTCTGTCACTACCTCCTGACAGACTGATGTTAGCCAGGTAATCTCTGAAAAAAAAAATATATATATATTGTCCCCTTGCTTCTCCAGGTGGTAAATAAGCATTTCTAAAAAGAAAAGGTGACCCACCATTTTCCAGCCAATAAAAACAGAGTTTGTAACCAGCCAATAAAAACAGAGCTTGAATTTGAATCAGCCAATAAAAACAGAGCTTGAATTTGAAATTTAACAGACCACAAGGGGGCAGAGCGGGATCAGAATGCTTTGCCTGTTGAAAATATTTCTAAGTGCTGGAGTTCTACAGAAACTGCATACTGTACCTTTAAGGCAGAACTTGTCTTTTAACTTGAGCTGCAGGAAGTTCTTTATCTTCACTTTGATTTTTTTTAGATACATTGATAACCCGAGAAGGATTTGAATGCAAATGGACAACTGGTGTGATACCTACCGCAGTCAGATGGATGACGCCCTGAGAGGTCACGGGGCATCCCATGAAGCCGACAAACTGCAGCTCAGGGCAGTGCTCCGCCACGGCCCGCATAGACTGATCGGTCACCTGCGCAACAGAGCAAAACAAAAATCAAACACAAGGGAAGAGAAGGAGATCAAAGTGGGTTCTGTTTTCTTCAAAGGAAGGAATGTTCTTTTTTTCAAAAGTACCGTATTTTCCGGTGTATAGGTCGCACCTTTTTATGGTTTTTTGAAGGCCTGCGACCTATACACAGGTGCGACCTATATATGGCTTGTTATCACTTTCGGCGAAAATTTTTAAATCCAGCTCATTTCACAATTACGTTCATTTATTAAGGAAAAGTTCAGCTCAGACACATATTTGCTATAATTTTTATCAAACAAATAATTGTTTTTAAGTGTTAATCTTCTTAAAAGCCTTGCTGTGCGCTCCTGTGGCAGACATTTGCAGCAGAGCTAAATGTAGGTGCGACCTATACACCAGTGCGACCTATCTAGGGGTGTAGTCATTTTTGTCTAGAAGCAGCAGTTTTGTTCCATTAAGGCCCTGTGCACACGTAGCCTGGTGTTTGAAAAACGAATATCTACGCAAAAAAAATCTCCATACATACATCCCATCTCTTTAGACTAGCTTATCATTAACTTTACTAAATGTATTTGTATCTTCCATTTTATATCCTTTATGTATTTTATATTTCAATTTGTCGCTGATAATGTTTGCTTTGTATTCACTGTGTTGGTTTGTTAAGTGTCCTTGGGTGTCATGAAAGGCGCTTTTAAATAAAATGATTATTATTATTATTATTATTATTATTATTATACATGTTCGGATATTTAAAATGTTCGTCTACATGTCCCCATTTATTTTCACCACAGAGCGTTGTAATGAATATGCCGAACCCATAGGTGGCAGTGTAGTGCAGTCACAACCCTTCAAAGCAAACCACAACTTCCTGTTACAGTACAGTATTATTATTTTTTTCCATTCGTTTGTGTGGACAGACCGCGAGGTTGAACTACTATTAAATACCGTGTTGGAGTACAAAGTTAATAAAACACAGGAAAATGCCGACTGGGAATCATGTCAGAGCAGGTATGTTGACATTTTAGCAGGGTTTTTTAGAGCATTATGTGACGTCAGCGCCACACGAACTGCCGCAGAAATACGCAAACCTCCGGTTCTGAAAGTCCACACCCAAACCCGAAAGCGGAGAATTCTCAAATCTCCACTTTGGTCGGAGTTTTTTATTATTAGTTTATAGTTACATCAACCAGAGTTCACGTGTGGATGAAAGGCCAAACCGCATGATAAACTATTCGGTTTTACTGATATCCGGCTACGTGTATACAGGGCCTTATTCACGATGCAAACTGTGATTTATAGAATTGATTTGTGACTACAGGGAGCTTATTAACCAGATCTGTACTGTCACTTGACCTGTTTCCACAATCACACAAACATGTGAATTTGAGTATCACAAGTTCTTGTCTTATTGCCGAGTTGCATTCACATACAGGTAGTCCCCGACTTACGAGCGAGTTCTGTTCCTGCGAGGTGCTCGTAACACAAAAATTTGTATGTTGGAACACGAAGCACGTGTTCTCGTAAGTCCGGATTTTCGCTCGTAAGTTGGAACATTTATGCTAGCGCTACTACGAACACTCGTTTTTCATCAAAAACGTTCATATTAGTTCATAAACATGGTCGGAAACGTGTTTCCAAATGGTTAGCTAACACACTTTCATCTAAAAACACATAAAAATGCTGTATTTTTTTAATGTTCTTTACAAATTTACTGTTCGTTCGGCAGCTCGTAAGTTCGGAACCTCATATGTAAGAGCGCTCGTAAGTCGGGGACTACCTGTA
>JBBPBX010024873.1:0-11591 GCA_038048925.1 Garcialebias charrua | reverse complement strand
TCCTGAAGCAGCATCCATTATGTCTGCTCATCTTTCCTCAATAAACACTGGTGTGAGACAAATAAACTAACATTAACACATCATTTGCTGTTGATGGTGAATATTTAAATGCACAAACCAAATCATGTTTTTCCAGTTGCTTCTTCTGGCCTTATTTACATAAATCTGTTTTTGTCCCCTTCTTTGTTATGTTATGTTGTTTATTTGTCATAGGTTAACACAAGGTCAACAGTGCAATGAGATGTTCAGGAAGAAGACCTGATTTGACTCGCTTAAAACAAAAGAACAAATAAACAAGCAATACTAAGGAATAATAATAATAATAATAATAATAATAATAATAATAATAATAATAATAATAATAATAATAATAATAATAATAATAATAAGGGAACAAAATAAAGTACCAAAAAAGTTGAAAAGAAATACAATATTTACAAGGTCCATTGAAATATAGTAAACAACAACATGGTTGAATATAACAGTGCAAGTAGGATGAATTTGTATAAATAAGTATTTTACAGGTGGAAATATTAGCTTAAATGCACATAATATATATTGCACATATACTACACAAGTTGTGTGGCAGGTTAGTGCACAGGTAGTGAGTAACATTGAGATTAATTGAATTATGATGGTAAGGTAGTGACACACTGTACACATGATATAGCCATAGGTGACATACATGATATATGGCATATATGGCATGAAATATGACATACGTGACATATACATGATACAGCCACATAGTTCAGCAGCAATACACATATTAGGTGTCCTTACATGCAGCGATTTGCCATATCATGTTTCCCGATGACGCTGTTTGCGACACATTATTAAGGTATTCCTTCCTACAACCATCACAGTTGACCACACCTGATAAATTAACTGACAGTGGCACAAAGTAAAGTAAAATAAAATCTTAGCTTTTAAAAAGGTGCAGTTTTATGGTCTGTGTGAGAGTAATAGGTGTATATTGTTTGTTTTCCTTTTCTTGGTTTAAGATTTTAACATTGAATGTTCTTTTATGGCTTCAAACTGCTCAATTTGAGTTTTTCCTGTTATTTGTGGTTTTGTAGTTTGTCTTTGAAAAGCCCGGGCAGGGACTGATGTTGCAAAAATCAGAAGTGCTATATGTACACAATGTCCAACAGCATTGGCCCTGATAAAAAGAAAAAAGAAAAATATTAAAAAAAGAAAAAGGAACAGATGAGTTTGAGAAAGGACAACAGACGAGTGCATGTAAAGTTTATCAGGCATCAATCAACTCATGGTATGGAGCAATAAAGGGGTCATGAGAGTTTAGACAAAAAAGGAGGCCTTTTGACCCTAGATTAACGAAGAAACATCTTTCATAATATTTACATGAAAAAAAATGAACACAAGCATTTAGTTTTAGGATAAATGATGATGCTGAAATCCAAATAACTACAAAAACAGACCTGTGAATAAGCAATAACAATTATTATAAATACTGACAGATTTAGTTTCAATAGTGGTTGAGAAAGTCAACTACAATTTCTCTGTGATAGCAATTTTTGTGATTTATTAGACAATAAAACATGTTTTTACTTGGTGACAAACAAATTTATATTAATAAAAAGTGCTTTTTGCTTGCAGAACAGATCTGTCAGATTCAAGTGCGCTTCGTCTTTACCACCGCGTGTTTTGTTTTACTCCACAACAAAAGAGAGTGGGAGAATCACAGACGAAGAGGAGGAGGACGAGGGATAGCAGAAAAGGGAGCCAGAAGTGTTTGCAAAGCAGCGTGGGCGCCGACTTATGATGGATGGGCCGTTCTCCATCATTCACCCGGCCATAGACTAACAGCTCATAATGGATCAGAGATCAATAAGGAAGCAGAACATTTCCACCAGCTTCCACTGCATTTATCAATACAGGCATTGATAGCAGCTGCACCTCCTTCATTACACTCAACACTGCAACAATTTGCAAGAGATCGTTTCTCTTCTCTGGGGGCTTCTTCTGTGCCTACATAAAGTCTTCGAAGAACATGATACAAAATAAAATCATAAGAAAAAAAAGGCAGAGACAGAAAAGTATCCCAACTACGATGTTTTATGACAGAGAGCACAAATATTGTTGTTTGGATATGACAATCTTTATAATTTCTCTATTAAAATCTCCTAAAAGTCCCACCTCACTGAACAACTATCGACCAATCTCTAAACTCTGCATTTTAGCCAAGGTTCTAGAAAAATTGATAAACTCTCAGATCAAAAATTATTTGGACTCATTTAACATCTTACCTCTCCATCAATCTGGTTTCAGGAAAAAACACAGCACAACGACTGCTTCTCTGAAGGTTCTTAATGACGTTGTTGAAGCATTGGATGCTAAGGATTATTGTGCTGCACTTTTCTTAGACCTGTCTAAAGCTTTTGACACAGTGGATCATAACATCTTGTGTCATAAGCTCTCAGAAATTGGTTTCTCTGATCACACCATTGGTTGGTTTTCTAATTATCTGTCCAATCGGATGCAATGTGTTCAGCACAACGGTACTTCTTCCAGTTATTTAACGGTTAAAAATGGTGTACCACAAGGCTCAGTCTTAGGACCAACCCTCTTTACAATTTACATAGCTAATGTAGGTCAGAGCATCCCTGATGCATCCTTACATTTCTATGCTGATGACACAGTTGTTTACTGCCGAGCTAAAACAGTAGCTAAGGCTTTCCAGTCTCTGCAATCCGCTTTTGACATCATCCAGTCAGATTTGTTCCGTCTCAAACTTGTACTAAATGCTGATAAAACAAAAGGGATGTTTTTTTCAAGTAGGAAGTCGGTCCCAGCAGATCTTCCTCTGATTTTATCCTCAAATGGTGTCCCAATTGAGTTTGTTGATTCCTATAAATATTTGGGTATACTGGTTGATTCACAGCTCTCTTTTAAACTCCACGTGGAAAACCTAGTAAAGAAACTGAAAGTTAAACTGGGTTTCTTTTTCAGAAACAGATCATGTCTAACACTGAATGTTAGGAAACGCCTTGTATCTGTGACTTTCCTCCCCTCCATTGATTACGGTGACATTCTCTACATGAACGTAGGGCTGGACGATATGGCCAAAATTTTTATCACAATATAGTTCTTAATTTCGGTCGATATCGATATAATTCGATATCGATATAAACAATATAAAAGCCTAAAAAAAACTATAAACTATACAAATAAATTAATGTTCTCCTTGTATTTGTATTTAGCCTCCAAAAAGATGGAAATCACCATCAAATAAACATAAACTTCTCAACCCAATAATTCTCAGTCGGGTCATCTGGACACTTTCTTTTTTATAGAAACGTTTCACCCTCCATCCTCCATCCAATTTCTATAAAAAGAAACTGTCCAGATGACCCGACTGAAAATTATTGGATTTGGTACGTGGATTATTGAGCATGAACTTTCTTGCCATAAAATTCTCAACTGTGTCAATATTAATAGTTTTAACTTTAAACATCTTTAAAATTTACAGCATTGAAATTCATAGTTAATTAAATAAAACTTTTGGGTGTTGTTATTTATAAGAAGCTGACATAGAAATCTCATGGAAATTACTTAAGAATAAAAATAACAAAATCAATTGCATTACTGTATAAAGTAAAATAGTTTTTGAATGACAAAGTTTTGAATATATTGAATAATGTAATGATTGTTCCATATTTAATCTGTTGTATTGAAGTTTGGGGAAAAGCATGTAAAACTATTACAAACCCTGTTTTTTTTGTTTTGTTTTTAAAGAGCTACAAGAATTATTAGTAGGAAGTGCTATGGTCACCCAACAAATATTTCATCAGTTTAAATTATTAAAATTTTATGATTTGGTTGAACATAGTATTTTACAAGTCATGTATAAAACTGAAAAAAAATTACCCCCCAAATATTCAATTAAAATTTGTTTAAAGTTATTAAACCCTGAAGGGAATGTAAATGTTTGTAAAACCTCCATTTAGGACTAGTTTGAAGGAGCTGAGTTGTAAATCAGGAAACAGGATTGTGTTGACTTGATATCACCATAAACATTTCTAAAACTATGTTTTAAAATATGATTAAATCAAAGTTGTTGGGAAGGTGTGGTGCAGGTGAAGTGAAGGTTGTTTGTTTGTAGTTATTTTGTATTTTTTAAACAAGGGGCAGATATTAAAACACTATTTTCGTCTTTCTGCACATTTTCATTCAGTGTTTTTTCTTCTTCTGATGAATTTGTTTTATTTTGAATAAAAAAACATGCAGCGCTGCTGGGGCTGTTTGTTTACGTCGTAGTTTCAGGGAAACGTTGGCTCAAACTTTATTGTTCTTCATCTTCTGACTCTCATATTATATCGAGTGGAAACTCTTCAGATTAAACAAGTTAGATGTTCCCACCGCTAGTTAGAACGACTTTGTCACGTTTTGCAAAATAAAGAAACCGAGTAAGACTCGCTGCAGATGAGACCTGCAGTTTAACAAAACCGAACTACGTCCACACCGACGAATTAGTCTTTCCTCTCATCAGTGATGTCGTCTGCTTTCTCTTCGCTTGTGAAACTTTGTTCAGTCACATTCTGACGGTCATGAGCACTCGTTTGACTCGTTTTGAAGCGAAAACTTAACGCGCTTTGGAGACTAGCTTAGCTTTTAGCCTGCTACCGCTAACGCCTGCTGCTGGAGTGAGCGCTGCGTAACAACGACGTCACCACGCACGTTTTGTGTCACAGCTTTTTCTGTCCGGGCGGGTTGTTGAAGCAGCCGCTCCAACCCGAACAGAAACAGAAAAACGTTGTAAAATCCTATCGAAATATCGAAAATATGCTTAAACTTCATATCATCGTTATTGAATAAAAGTATATCGCGATATTTATCGTTATTGAATTATCGTCCAGCACTACATGAACGCTCCTACAAGCACCCTGCGGATGTTGGAAGTTGTCTATCATGGTGCACTAAGATTCATAACTGGCTGTGATTATCGTACCCACCACTGCACCC
Organism: Garcialebias charrua; assembly: GCA_038048925.1. Taxonomy (NCBI): domain Eukaryota; kingdom Metazoa; phylum Chordata; class Actinopteri; order Cyprinodontiformes; family Rivulidae; genus Garcialebias; species Garcialebias charrua. The sequence goes on along the minus strand of JBBPBX010024873.1, from coordinate 6,605 downwards.
TGTATTCACTGGTTAACTGGACATCATTAACCTCACGCAGACTCTTCCACTGGTACATTTTCATCTTTAAATCACTTCTTGGTCTGCTGCCTTCATACATCTCCTCCTACATGTCTCTGCGTGAGTGCAGCTACAGCGTGCGCTCTCAGGACATGATCACCTGCAGTGTTCCGTCAGTGAGGACTGAACTTGGAAAAAGGGCCTTCTCCTACTCTGCTCCTGCTTCATGGAATATCTTACAAAAAGATCTGAAGCTCTCGACCCTGACCTCTCTAAATGGTTTTAAGAATCTTTTGGAATCCTGGCAAAAACCATTGCAGATATGTTCTTGTTTTTGATTTTGTACATCTACCTTGTGGTGTTTTGCTAGTTTTGATACTTTGCATTTCACTTTGTATTTCATTTTTGTATTTCTCTTTTGTATTTCTCTCTTATGTTTTTCTGTTGTTTGTTGTTTAAGGAAATTCTATCATTGCTGTTCTTCATTCTTTAGTTTGTAGCAGGTCGCTTTTATGAGCCCTCGAGGCTCAATGAGATTTACCTGACTAAATAAAGGTTGAATGAATGAAAAAAAGTAAATAGCTTTTTTTTTATTAGTGACAGACCCTCCATACAGATTAGCTTAATTTGTGAAAGTAAATTATAACAAAAATACTAACTCTGAAATGGTTTTAAAAACTACACAAAGTATACTACTTAGTACCAAATGACATATATCTTTCTTTATTAATACAACTCACCGTGAGTGACAAAATACGATGTATTTTCAGACCGCTCTACCTGCAAAGCCAGATAGTTTTCTGATCTATCAAGGGCTGAATGTTTTATTTTAAGTGAACAATGAAGGCAAAACAAGATTTAAAGATGCAGTTACTTTGTCAAATAATAAATTATTACATGCTCAAACACAAAATGTCATCAATACGTTAACAAATCAAATAATTAACATGACACAGTGGTAGAAATGCTTTAATTACTGTATACTAATTTGTGTGTGTTTAAACTTGTATTTTCCCCCACATTAAAGGTGCTATGTGTAACTTTCTGTAGAGTGCAGAACTTAGAAAAAATTTCAATAGGCAAAGCTATCTGATCCCTCCCCCTCAGAGCCATATATGGCTCTGAGGGGGAGGCTCTGCTGAAATTCAAATTCAAGCTCTGTTTTTATTGGCTGATTCAAATTCAAGCTCTGTTTTTATTGGCTGGTTACAAACTCTGTTTTTATTGGCTGGTTAAGGACGGGTCACTCTGTGTTTTTAGTGTTTTTATAAATGCTGATAGAGAAGCAAGGGGACTATAGTTTTTTTCAGAGATTACTTTGTCTAACATCAGTCTGTCAGTAGATAGTGACAGAGTGAAGAAATATGTTAAAAATATATTGTTAGAAAAGTTACAGACTGCATTACAAAGTTACATAGTGCAGCTTTAAAAACATACATATCTCTGAAGAGAAAAACGCTGAAAATATTAAAAACACATGGGCAAAATTTAAATATAATCAATATCTAAAATAAATACCCACCGTAGTCCCTCGTTTATAGCGGGAGATCCATACTCTGAAGCCCCGCCATTAGTGAAAAAACGCAAAGTAGAAATAGTAGTACAAGAAGTAAGTAGTATATATGCCCTCCACACAGCTCTCACACATCTGGACACGAAGGACTCTTATGTTAGAATGCTGTTCATCGACTTCAGCTCGGCATTCAACACCATCATCCCCCAACAGCTCATCCATAAACTGGACAGTCTGGGGCTGAACACCTCAATGTGTAACTGGCTGCTAGACTTCCTGACCGGGAGACCACAGACAGTACGGATCGGGAGTAACACATCTAGCACCATCACATTGAACACAGGGGCCCCACAAGGATGTGTGCTGAGCCCCCTTCTATTCACCCTGCTAACACACGACTGCACACCATCGTACAGCTCCAACCACTTCATCAAGTTTGCGGACGACACAACAGTGGTAGGTCTCATCAGCAACAACGATGAGACGGACTACAGGAACGAGGTGAGCCGCTTGGCCTTGTGGTGCGGACACAACAATCTCACTCTCAACGTGGAGAAGACAAAGGAGATTGTCGTGGACTTCAGGAAGAGGGATGCACAACATGCCCCTCTGACCATCAACAGCACCGCAGTGGAGAGAGTGGACAGCACCAAGTTCCTGGGAGTGCACGTCTCAAAGGACCTGTCCTGGAGCAGGAACACTGCAGCACTGGCGAAGAAGGCTCACCAGCGCCTCTACTTTCTCCGCAAGCTGAAAAGGGCTGGAGCTTCAACCTCCATCATGTGCACCTTCTACAGAGGTGCCATAGAAAGTGTCCTGACCAGCTGCATCACTGTGTGGTTTGGTGCATGCACTGCATCCTGCCGCAAGAGCCTCCAGCGCATCGTGAAAGCAGCTGAGAAGATCGTCGGCACCTCCTTGCCCTCACTGCAGGACTTACACAGCAAACGCCTCACTCGGAAAGCCCACCGCATGGCAGGTGATCCCACACACCCACTACACAGCCGCTTTAGACTGCTGCCATCAGGGAGGAGACTGAGGAGTCTCCAGGCTCGTACCAGCAGACTGAGAGACAGCTCTGTTCATCAGGCAGTCAGAATGCTAAACACTCTGCCTGCTCTGCCTCCCCTCCCATTTGAACTGCCTTAACACAAAAAACTTTCTCACACATTACCACACAACACAAAGATTTTAACACTGGACTCTGTGTCATCAAACGGGTTATTCACTAAACTCTCGGTCATGTGTTCATTCAGTTTGCACTACTTCTCATATTTGCACTAATGTTTGTATTACATTACTGCCTATAGTCATACTACTGTTTACATTCACTGTTTACATTTATTAATACTGTTTACATTTATTACTACTGCTTTACATTTATTACTACTGTTTACATTTACACTACTTTTGTCTACACTACTGCAGATACATATACAGCATTCTCTGACTAGCCTTATCTAAGGATGCCAAATGTGCCTTATGTGCCTTACTTCATATGCCACTTTGCCTCTATACCAACATCAACTACCTCATACATATACTGTGTACATCAACTTATATGCTGCTGTGCCACTCTTTGCAAATGTCAACGCTAGAAACTTCAGTTTATTTTATAGATTTACGTTTTTATACTTTTCATACTACTATGCAAAAACTCAGGACAGTATTACACTTTTATTATTTCATTTTATGCTTATGTTCATTGGGTGTTTGGTGTTTCAGTGTTGGTGTAAATTTTCATACTTTTATACTATTATGAAAAAACTCAGGACAGTGTTACACTTTTTACTATTTTATGCTTATGTTTATTAAATGTTTTAGTGTTTAGTGTTTAGATGGTTACTGTTGCACCGAGGGACTGAGAGAAACGCAATTTCGGTCCTGTGTATGTCCTGTACATATTGCAGTTCTGACAATAAAGTTGACTTTGACTTTGACTATATGTCAGAGTCAGAGTCAGAGAGTCTTTATTGTCATTTGCACCGCATGTGGTACATGTGATGAAAACGAGATTATGTACACGGGGTCCCAGTTACATCCAACAACAAATGCAAGAGAAAAACAGTAATAACATCTAGAATTAACTAAGAAAAACATCAACTAGTAATACACTAAGCCCTAATGTAGTGGAAAAACATCATTATAAACAGCAGCACGAACATGAGTCTGTATGAGCAGATGGTCACAGATGAACACAGCAACAAGAAAACAGATCAGCATCAGCATGATGTGATATTTTGCAGTGTTTATTCTTATTATTTATTTATTCATGAGTCTAACAGCCTCAGGGTAGAAGCTGTTCCTCAGTCTAGTGGTTCTACATTTGATGCTCCTCAACCTCCGTCCTGAGGGGAGTGGGGCAAAGAGTGAGTGTGCTGGGTGAGTGAGGTCTTTCATGATGCAGGTGGCTCTTTTCCTGCATCTGGAGGTGTAAATGTCTGTGATGGTGGGGAGACTGACTCCAACAGACTTCTGTGCAGCCTTCACCACTCTCTGTAGAGCTTTCCTCTCTGCAACTGTGCAGCCTCCATGCCACACATTGATGCTGGAGCACAGGATGCTCTCCACTGCACACCTGTAGAAGGAGGTGAGAACTGGGCTGCTCAGACCAGCTCGTCTCAGCCGTCTGAGGAAGTAGAGTCTCTGATGACCTTTCTTGATCAGGCTGGTGGTGTTGTTGCTCCAGCTGAGGTTATCATTCAAGTGTACACCCAAGTATTTGTAGCTGGAGACCACCTCCACCGCAGATCCACCTATGTTCAGTGGGGCATGGGTGTGTTTGTTCCTTCTGAAGTCCACAATCATCTCCTTTGTCTTCTTCACATTCATGTGAAGATTATTCTCTTTGCACCAGCTCTCCAGGTGTTCCACCTCCTGTCTGTAGCTGGACTCATCATTGTTTGTGATGCATCCCACCACCGCTGTATCATCTGCAAACTTAACAATATGACAGCCTGGAAGTGTGGCTGTACAATCATATGTGAGCAGAGTGAACAGAAGGGGGCTCAGCACACATCCTTGAGGAGAGCCAGTGCTGAGGGTTATGGTGGAGGAGGAGAAGTTGTGAATCTTCACGGACTGTGGTCTGTCTGTTAAGAAGTCTAGTACCCAGTTACAAATGGAGGGGCTTAGTCCAAGTGTGGATAGTTTGTCTATCAGAGTTTGGGGGATCATGGTGTTGAAGGCAGATGTGAAGTCCACAAAGAGCATGTGCACGTATGAGTCCTTCTGATCCAGGTGGGTGAGAGCAGTGTGGACCAAAGAGGAGATGGCGTCCTCTATACATAGTTCCCATGTGACGTCACATCCGTCTTACTTCCGGGTGGACCCTCATTTTGAAAGTCAGAACAGGGGACAGCGCGGTTTAATGGATGTTCATTTTTCACGTTTTTTTTTGTGTTAATTTCTAATTAATTGCAATGGTTACTTCGTGTTGTGTCAGTGGGTGTTCCAGTCGGGTAGACGTTTGGGCAACGCGCAGGTTTCAGTTAATCAAAAAAAAAGTAACGTGAAGGATTTATCTCATCGGAGAAACTGGACAGCAGCTCCTCCTAGCTCTGAGTCTGGGTTGGATCTGCTCTGGAAGACGTCGTCCTTTTGGCCGGTAAACAAAATATTCTACATAAATCATTTTGTGAAACTATGTCAGAACAATGTTAGAGTACAACTGTCTGTGTGTTAGAGCTGTTTTTTTCATTATTTAGCGACACCGTCTTGCATGCTGTTAGCTTAGCATCTCGCTAACGCGACAATGGCCTCACGGTCCACCAGGACCGGCGGGTGAAACCGTCCCAGTTGGAGAAGGAGTACGGGAGCCAAGTCGTGCGGGCGACGCGTCGGTCCCATGGGACGTGACCCCGCAACCGTGACGGTTCCACGCCGTCTGACCTGAGCGAGGGACCCTCCGCTCCAGTGCTAACAACATGCTACGGTAACACTCAAAAGTGCTGGTGCTGGCTGTGTGTTATTTTAGTTAAACCTTTATTTAGCTGGTTAGATATGATTGAGACAGTTTACACATCTTTTTTGGATTTAAAGCTGTGAAGCCGGTGTGCGCTCCTTGTAGTAATTAAATAATTAATGATATCAGAGTAACTTGTGACTAGTTGTCCGATTCGTCTGCCATGATTTCTTTCTCAAACTCATTTAACTCCGACCACTGCCATTTTCTCTTGTTCCTTGGTGAAGCTGTGGTAGCTCGTGTTTTTGTCCGTATAATTTGCTCTGGTTGTTCGTGTCTGAGCTCGACGGACCCTCCGCTCCAGTGCTAACTCTATGCTAACCTCCAACACGGTAACACTCAAAAGTGCTGGTTCTGGTCCGTGTTCAGCTTGGACTGTTTGTGCTGGCTGTGTGTTATTTTAGTTCAACCTTTTTTTAGCTGGTTAGATATGATTGAGACAGTTTACACATCTTTTTTGGATTTAAAGCTGTGAAGCGGGTGTGCGCTCCTTGTAGTAATTAAATAATTAATGATATCGGAGTAACTACTTTGTGACAAGTTGTCTGATTCGTCTGCCATGATTTCTTTCTCAAACTCATTTAACTCCGACCATTTTGCTCTTGTTCCTTGGTGAAGCTGTGGTAGCTCGTGTTTTTGCTCTGGTTGTTCGCGTCTGCTTGTTCGCCATCTTGCCTTTCATCTTGCCTTTCTGCCTTTAGATATGGTGCAAAACCAGTATTGCGCAATACTGGGGGCGTGTCTGGGAACTATGTATTGATCGGTTCTTGCGGTATGCATATTGATGAGGGTCCTCGTTGATGTTGACAGTTGTCTTGATGTGGGACATGACCAGTTTCTCAAAACATTAAGCGACTATTGGGGTGAGGGCCACCGGTCTATAGTCATTCAGACCAGTCACTGTGGAGCTCTTTGGAACTGGGATGATGGTGGCGGTCTTCAGGCAGGTGGGAACTGACTCCAGTGAAAGTGAGGTGGTGAAGATGTCAGCCAGCACCTCACAGAGCTGGTCCGCACATTCCTTCAGAACTTTCCCTGGGATGTTGTCTGGTCCGGTTGCTTTATGAGGGTTGATCCTTCTGAGACTGCCTCTCACTTCTGCTGCGGTCACTCTGAGATGCTCTTCAT
>JBBPBX010024872.1:25683-39336 GCA_038048925.1 Garcialebias charrua | reverse complement strand
ATATATATACATATACATATATTACATATAAATATATACTGTCCATCTTTGATACAGCTATCTTTAATGTGCACGATTACCGACAGGATCGAAGGATGGTAGGAGATTCGGTCTGGTTCACTGCGAGCTTTTATTCAACATGTCCGCCATTCATCTGGTCGGTACAACAACAGAGTAACTAACGTAACGTTGCGTCAACTACGTAACTACGTCATCACGTACATTCTAATGTAAGCACGTATATGTACGTGACAGGATATTACATCTCCCTTTTTTTGAAATAAAAATAAATGTCCTTCTACAACACATACTAATCAGAACCTCTTCTAGTAAAGGATCTATAACTAGTACAAATATCTACGCATGACATTTAACACAACACCTGCTGTAAATGCAAAATTTGAACATACATTTTACAAGCATTTTCATTTTTTTTTCACAATTCTTGAACATACATCTCACAAGCATTTTTTCACAATTCTTGAACATAAATTTCACAAGCATTTTTTCTTTTCTTTTTTTTTTTTACAAATCCAAAACGTTTCTGGGTCTCACCACTCGACCTGATCGGTTTGTATCAGAGGTGTGTACTCTGAACTTTATTCACTGTCCATGCCTGTTTGTTGTGCAATGTTTGGTGGTTCTGGTTCTGGATAATTTGGTGTGGTGACATCAGGAGTTGGAATCAGATGCCGTCTGTTCCTTCTGATTTCAGAACCATCTTCGTCTTGATGTGGTACGAGCGATTAGTCTTTGCTGGTCCGATGACAGTTGCTGGCTTCCAAGTAACATCTGGCAGTTGAAAACGAACAGCAGATCCCAGGGGCCTCATGTACAAAGACTTGCGTGGACTTCTTACTGAAAAGTGACGTACGGTCAAATCCAGAAAACGGCGTACGCACAAAAAAATCCAGATGTATCAAACTGTGCGTACGCCGGAATCCACGCACATTGCTTTTGTACATCACAATCAACGTGGAATTGAGCGCACATGAGAGAGTGGCCGACTCCGCCTTTGACACGCCTCCATATAAATATGCAAATTCATTTAAATATGCCTTGCACCAGAGGAATGTCGTCTTGTCCCATCATGCATCACGTTTTTCAACTGCTAAAACAGCTAAAAATAACCAAAAAACAAGAATTGAAGCTGTGCAAGACTATTCAGTCTTTCTGTTTTTTATATCTTTTGCAGGTTATTTTGTTTTTTATTTTTATTTTTTTGAAAATTTATTCATTTCATTTAAAAACATGACAATTATACATACAATACAATAACAAAAAGTAAATTAAATAAAATGAAAGGTGGCAGAAGAAGAACTAGTCTTATGAAAACTGCCCCTTTTTACTCAATTCTAATGTAAATCAAATTATATATATAAAATTTTATTTCAAAAAGAAAATAACAATCTAGCTAAATTAAAAACATAAAAACTCAAACATCTTAATCAAATCAGACAACAACTTAAGTAGATATATGTATTAACGATTCCCATATTCTTCCAAGAAACTCGTCTTTATCAGTCTCTTAAATGTACACAGTGATCTGGCATTCTTTCATTCATTCATTCATTCAACCTTTATTTATACAGGCTAGCCTCGTTGAGTCACGGGGACTCATTTACAAGAGGGACCTGTCTCACTCACACCAAACAACCATCCACTCTCACACTCACACCTAGGGTCAATTTAGAGTCACCAATCAGCCTAACAAGCATGTTTTTTGGTCTGTGGGAGGAAACCGGAGTACCCGGAGGAAACCCACGCATGCACGGGGAGAACATGCAAACTCCACCCAGAAAGGCCCCGGACTGGGATTTGAACCGGCAACCTTCTCGCTGAGAGGCAGCAGCTCTACCAGTTGTGCCACCGTCTTAACAGTATCTTCCAAACCATTCCACAATCCTATTCCCTGAATTATTGTGGATCGTTCCTTCAAACTACTACTAAAATAAGGCTTCACAAACATCTCAATTCCTTTAAGAAAATATACACTCTCTCTTTTAACAAAATGTGTTTGAATATTGTCAGGCAACATGCCTTTATGTGCCTTATACATAAGCAACAAAATGTTATAATTAACCAAATCATAGAATAGTTATATTCTAATTGCGTCCATGTGGATGTAATAATTGTTAATCATGTGTGTTTGGTGTGAACAATAATGATTTTCACATCATGAACAGTTTCTCAGAATCACCTCTAGGTGTCGCCAATGGAACCAAAACCACAGAAACGTGCGTACGCCAACCCTGGAGTTGGCGTGGGGCTGCGCACATTTCCACGTTCAGTTCTGTTTTGATACATACGGAGTTTTGCGTGGAAAATGGCGTACGCAAGGTTTTTTTGCGTACGCACCGTTGATACATGAGGTCCCAGGTGTTTGTCATTCTCCTCCATTAAGGTAGTTTTGTCTTTATACTATCTGTGTCTGTCCCTCAGTCCATTAAATGTCCTCCATTTTCTGTGAACTGTCCACATTTGGTGAGTTTATTTATATTAGTCTTTCTTGTGTGCTGCCATGTTAGCCTTTATTTTTTTTCTATTTTAATAATAAAGTCTGAGTTTTTTACATTTTAACTAAGCCATACAATCCACACCAACCTTGAAACTCAATAAACTGATTGAGTTTACATCTGGTGAAAGCTTAGTAAACAGTCAAACCTCCAAACGTCTGTACTTTGTTGTTTGTATTTAAGAAGGAAATATTTGAGTTGTTTATTCACACTATAAAGGTATTTTATTTTCAATTTTATAAAAACTGTACAAGTACATATATGGCGCTTGACAATATAATTACTTCTGATCTTAAATGAGCAAAGTATTTTTGAAACTTCTGATCTTAAATGAGCAAAGTATTTTTGAATTGCACCACAATATGGGGGGGGAAGCAAAAATGGTGTTTAAACAAATATTTTCTGTTGTCTTTTCATCTCAATTCACGTCTGAAATTCCACAACAACCAACTAGCTAATTAGGTGGCCGTGGTGTAGTGGTAATGGCAGCCGTCTCCCGATCGGAAAGTTGGCGGTTCGACTCCCGGGACCCGCACCATGTGTCGTTGTGTCCTTGGGCAAGACACTTAACCCTGAGTTGCTCCCGGTAGGACTGGAAAGCACCTTGCATGGTAGTCTGCCGCCACCGGTTTATGAATGTGTGTAGCATTCAATATATGTGTAGCACTTTGAGATTTTCAGTAATGAAAAGTGCATTATAAATTGAATTAATTATTATTATTATTATTATTATTAGTATTAAAGGAAAGTCACACATGGTCTGAATTCAATACAGTACATCCCTGCAGCCATCGGACAGCAGAAAACAGTACAACCAGCTTTTAAAAAGTGAGAGAATGGACGGATATGTACGCAGCACAACAGCAGTGATCTCATTAATCACTTGTATTGTTTTGCCAAAGTAGGAGTTGAGGAAGAGGATAAAGGATAAAAAATATAAAACCAATTTTATAACAATAATTTTAAAAAATCCACATGAACATTAATAAATATTTAAGATAAAGATTACTTACTTTCTACCAATATAAGTGAAAATAAATCCACTCAGTCATGTTTTATAATCTCAGAAGTGAGTGATGGTTGATTTCTCTGCTTATTCACAAAGTTCATTTCACCTGCATTTTTGTAAGAAATAATATTTAAAAAATTAAGTTAAATATGTAACAAAAAAAGCATCTAAAATTGTTTTTTGGCACCATAAACGGACAACTAAATAAAAATATTTCCTTTGCAAATGTTTTGGTTCCCAGGTTTCCAGATGTCCATGTTGAAATTCAAAACTTATTACAGAATTTAGTCGGTAAACTCCCTAATATTCTAATTTTTGGTGTGTAAACAAAACATAATGCATAAAAAAAAACTGGCTGATTATATCAGGCTGGCATGACATGAACATCACAATAACTGTACTTTTGGCTTAAAGGCTCAGTATGCAGCTTTTTAACACGCTGGCACTTAGAAACATTTTGAACAGAGACACGTTTCTGGTCCCTCCTCACTCAGAGCCATATATGACTCAGCTCCACCTCGCTCGCGCTGCAGCCTGGAATGCTCCGCCTCCTCTACATGTCCCGTTTCAGCGCTGCAAAGTTCTGTGATTATGTGTTAATAAAACCTTCTAAAAAATAAAATAAAAACATGGACCACTGGTCCAGCAAAACAAAAACACCCTGAAACCTGCAGAGCTTCACACAGCCACGTTGGACATGATTTAATTCGCTCGTGACAAATTGATCCACTTCCTCATATCTGTCAGTGCAGGTCTGGAGGGGAAGAAGCGATCACTTGACTTTTGGCAAAAAAAAAACAAAATAAAAGTTCAGAGCAGGGATGAAGAAGGGATATTTAATACATTTGTGTCACATACAAAACAGTTTTGCATCGCTTTGAAATTATTTCAACAAGAACCTGCGCGGCCGCTGCAGGCTCACTGCGGGGCTCGCTGCAGGCTGACAGGCGGGGGCGTGGGTTGGGGAGGGGGGGCGTGGGTTAGGGGGTGAAAAGTAAGAAGCTCTGTTTTTATTGGCTGGTAGTAAACTCTGTTTTTATTGGCTGGTTAACCGCGGGGCGCTCTTGGCTTTTTATAAATGCTTTTATTACCACCGGGAGACGCCAGAGGACTATAGTTTTTTTTGAGAGATTACCTGTCAAAGATCAATGTATCAGGAGATAAGGGCAGAGAGAAGAAATGTTTAAAAAAATAAACTACATACCCTAGCTTTAATCTAGAAAAAAAAAGACAAATACAGACCTGTTCAGATAGCTGAAGCTGTTCCTGGAGGTTTCTGATGATGGTATCATCCTCTACTGTGCCTCCCTCTGCTCCTGAAGTCATGGGCATGGCATGGAGCTGCCTTTCAACGGACTCTCTTAGCTCTGCATGCAACCTGGAGGTCAGAAGTACAAACAGATTTTACTAAAACTGTTCATTTGTTTCACAAGAAAGGAAAAGAAAAGAAAAAAAAAGATCACCCATCACTGTCAGTCAAGCAGGCTTCTATTCAGCACCAACTTAAGATATTTGGGTAAATGTTCACTATAAACCTATTTCTGGTGAAGACATCACTGACTCACCTAATATAAATATTTCACGTTTTTGGCTTTTTTTTTCTGAAAGTGTTTCAACCAAAAAGTTTTGTTTAATACTGTACGTCATTATCTTCCGTTTTGCAGTCACCTTCCACACATAGACAACAGTAAAATTGTTTTACCTTTCATTTTCTTCCACAACCCTCTCCAGCTTCAGTTTGATGTCCGTCATCATCTCCTGTTAAACAAACACAGAAACACTTTTCAAAGATTCTCAAGAGGCTTTCATCAGCCAGCTGCATATTTATATGCAAGCTTGTAATTAATATGGCCTTGGCTACTACTTGAGTTTGCATCTTTTACAAATAGTCAAAAAAAATCAAAAATCAAGAGGTTCAACACCTCATCTTAACATTTTTTATCCTACCTGGTATTTCTGCAGCTTCTCAGTCATTTCTTCCATGTGCCGATCATATTCTACTAGAAGTGGAGCCATTAAACTGTAACACAAAAAGAATAATCATATAACTTGACAGTGGGAACATATTTGGTCACATTCACAAACACATTTATTTGAGTTCCCTGATGGTGTGGTTTTAAAATGTGCCAAAAAAAAAAAAAAAGAGAGTAAAACCAAAACTGTTCAACTGACCCTCTGTCTGAGAGCCAAGGAGCAGGAGCTTCTGTTTGCTGTGGCTCCTTCCCCTGACAAACACAAGACATGCGGCAGTGACGTTTACAATTTGTATCAGATATTTTTTCATTCATTCAACCTTTATTTAGGCAGGTTAATCTCATTGAGCCTCGATGACTCATTTACAAGAGAGACCTGCTACAAACAAAGAAGGATGACAACAGCAACAGTAGATTTGCCTTGGACAAGCAACAATAGACAATCATATAAGAGAAATACAGTTTTTTTTTAACAAATTAAAACAAAGATATCAAAGTAGCAAAACAGACAGATTATAAGGTAGATGTAGAGAATCAAAAACAGGAACATGTCTGCATTGGTTTCTGCCAGGATTCCAACTGATTCTTAAAGCCATTTAGAGAGGTCAAGGTTGAGAGCTTCATATCTTTTTGTAAGATATTCCATGAAGCAGGAGGGGAGAAGGCCCTTTTGCCAAGTTCAGTCCTCACTGACGGAACACTGCAGGTAATCATGTCCTGAGAGCGCATGCTGTAGCTGCACTCACGCAGAGACATGTAGGAGGAGATGTATGAAGGCAGCAGACCAAGAAGTGATTTAAAGATGAAAATGTACCAGTGGAAGAGTCTGCGTGAGGTTAATGATGTCCAGTTAACCAGTGAATACAGGGTGCAGTGGTGGGTACGATAATCACAGCCAGTTATGAATCTTAGTGCACCATGATAGACAACATCCAACATCTGCAGGGTGCTTGTAGGAGCATTCATGTAGAGAATGTCACCGTAATCAATGGAGGGAAGGAAAGTTACAGATACAAGGCGTTTCCTAACATTCATATTATCTAATGACACTAAAAACTACTGTCGTGGGAAAAAAAGGATTTCCAAGACCAAGGTGTAGTAGTTCATCAAATTTATTTACAAAGCTTTGGAGAACAGTCCAGAATTCACAGATTAATGCACACTAAACAAGATCACACTAGGGATGCACCGATAAATCAGCCCTGATTTCCTTAATTTTGGGAAATCAGAAATTGGCCGATACTTGAATGAGAAACCAATTTTACTTTTTTGTTTTAACAATTGTCTGAACTTCCTTTATATTTCAGATCACTACCTCATGGCCAGTTAAAACAAGTTTGTATTGTTTCTAGGATATTGTTCAAGAGTATGTTTTTCAGTAAAATAAAATGAGAAAATTGAAGGTGCATAGTGACCTTATAACACCTGACATGTTTAGTGTGCATTAAAAACTGCAATTGGTGCACCTACAAGATCACACTCTTGTCAATGCCCTCATCCATCTGAAATGCTGACCTGCTCTAACTTCCTACACTGTCTGGAAAGGTTAGTTTTATAGAATAACCTCCAGCCTAGTCCTCAGTCCCTCTCCTCCTTGACCGAGTTCATCGAAAGGTCCACTGCTTACAAGGAAGGAGTGGATCTGAGTCAATGTCTCTGCTTCAACACATCACCATATCAATTGTATCATATCAATATCATATCAATCAACCCTTGAGGATAATAAAACTAGTTATTTATGTTCTTCACTGACCAAGAGTGACTGTTATGTACATGGAACACATTGTTCACATCACAGTACAGGACAGAAATGTATGGAGCATGGTAAGTGCAAATATTGCACATTACCTTGACACAACCGTATGCTTAGTCATTGAAACTAAACAAAGGTGGATGGATTACAGATGTCTTTATGTCAGTGATGCCAAATCAGCTTATTAATCCACTTTTTTATCCATGGAGATACTAAAAAGGTTAGAACAAAAATGTTAAGTTCCTCCGTTGGGTTAATTTCTTGTTATTAGAGAAAAATAAACGTTTTTTTTTTTTTAACCAGTCTTTAACTTTACACTTAGTAGTTGTTTAGCAAGCAATCCTATCCAAGACAATGTACAAATGAGAAGCAAATCTGTATAACAAGACAATAGTTCCCAAGTTTTTTTAGCTTCTGATTCACAAAATATCACCAGTATACATTTGTGATCCTGATTATTGCTGGTTAAAATGTTGCCAAGAAGTAAATTAAACAAGTACAAAATGACAGCACATGCAGCCTCATCAAATTATTTCACTCAATCATGATATCTGCTTTTTATATTTTATAACAAATATCAAACACATGCAATTAGCAAATTGTATTTGATTTCTGGTACAAAGGTGCAAAGTCAGTGGAGGTTAGGGATGTTAAAATATTGGGAGGGAAGTTTTTTTTTTTTTTACTAGAATCAGAAAAAGCTTTATTATCATTACCAAAATACAGTGAGATTATGTTTGCACAGTCGTATGACAGAGTTTAGATAGTATAAGTCTTTTTTTTTTCCTGTTACTGTACTGTAACAAAACTGACTAGCAAAATCCAAAATGAATTATCTTGTCACTGACAGTAATTTAACTTCAACTAGTAATTGAATAAAATGTGTACATTATAGCAAATAAAAATGTAACCTGTTGTTGGAGAAATCTGAGAAAAGCATAGCAGTAGTTGAACTAACTACAAAGTTTTCTTTTTCGTTCAAAAAGCAAAAGCAGACAGTAAAACATTGTTTTACACAAAATAATAACATCACCTAATTGATTTGATCTAGTTACATTAAATTACGTTTTACCTGAGATGATGTGAACGGAGTGTCGAGTCTGTTCTGATATTGTCTGACAGCAGAATTTAACCTGCGGACTAAAAAACAAACAAACCATGGATTATTAGGTTATCAATTTTAACAAATAAACAAACATTAAAAACAATTATTTTTCCGTTTGTTCTTACCTTGATCACGCAAAAACTCAACTTCTGCATCCATGCTTTTTAATGGATTCAACAAAAAGCTAAAAAATAAATAAAAAAGTTGCAACTAACACCAAAACAATAATTAGCTAACTCAACATCGTAAAGCGTAGAAGACGGTTGATTTCAAGATAAAATTTTGAGACTGATTTATCTATTAACAGAAAAAAGGTTTGTTACTACTATAATCATGGATGTTATCAGCTTTCAACCGTTACATTTGGATACAATTTGTAGCTAGCTACTGTAGCAGCGAATAAAATCACAGCTAAATTTAGCAAGCTAAGCTAGCGCTCTGATTGATAAACTGGCAGTTTGATATTTTGCTTTATGACGAATACAAATCCTTCATAAGAATACATGTACACGGGTTACTTTTCATTAAATAAAATATACATTTTTTTTAACTTTGTTCGATGTTTCCGCCACCCGTTTTTGAAGTAAACAAATAACAACCAATGGCGAGCAAGGTGTGCACCGCTGAAGTCGGTCCGTGTAGAAACAAACAGATAAGTACAACATTTCCGCCGTCACGTGGTGGGTGCCACTTGGACGGAAATGCAATGTAAGTAAGGAAATTAACAAATTTGTTTTCAGTTTTTAATTATTTTCTGTGACTTTTGTTACGCAGAATGACTAAGTTTTCTTACAGGTCTGGTTTATATTGGAAATTATGAAGACATAAAAGTGTTGGTGCGATTATTAGCCACATTATTTAGTAAACAATCTAAGATTCTTGCTAACCCTACTTTAGAAAGTAACATTTATGTGGTTGTTGAACTGATCAGTGCTTAATGCAAAAAATTATGTTTCCAAATCAACAACTTATCAAGTAAGCTTCTCTTGATATGTCTAAGATTTATCTTTCAGGAAGCATGCTTTTTATTATTTAGTTACTGAGTAACAGACATAAATTGGTAACAGCTTCAAAGTCAAGCAGAAGGTCCAGTGAGACTCATCAAGCTTCTGTCGATCGTAGCCTTATTTTAGTGAATGAAAAGGCTTTTGTCAAAATGAAAGCTCTTGGACTTCAGTTTTTAACACTGTTTCACATCCTGCTAAGTTATGAATCTCGGTAAGACATTGTGTGTGACTCACCCAACCATTTTCTCATCCCGACTGATATTTTCTCTCTTTCAGTTCATTTACCAACATGGAGTTTGCTATCGGGAACACCTGGGACAGCAACCCTGTGGATCATGACCCCATCAGGATTGTCTTCTCCGATGGAAAAGCAGGGCTAAGAATGGAAGTGTTTGGTCCTTTCTTCAACGATCCAGCAGCTCCTCCAGTGGAACCCGGCCTGTCTTTCCCTGGACTCTGGGATTACGAAGGTGGGTATGAAAATAGTTCATTTTTACTCTAGCCATTCTATATCAAGTAAGCCAACGTTGTCATTGTCATCACATGTGGTACATGAGGTGGAACAAAATTATGTACACAGAGTCCCAGTTACACCCAAAATGTAAAAAATATAAAATTTAAAAAGAAACTGTTAATAAAGATCTAAGATATACGCTAAACAAACACCAAATGGTATGCTAAAAGATCTAAGATATACGCTAAACCCTAATAATGTAAACCAGTACGTTGTAACAACAGCAGTCCAAAGTTTACACATTGTCAAATGGAATGGAAAAGGTAAAATTTCTCGTAAAAAATTTGCTTTTAAAATTAATGAAATATTCAAAGACTTGTCAGTTTCCTTTTTAGATATTTTTATTAAGTACTGCTACTAGTTTCATATTTACGGTACTTTTCAGTTTTTTTATTGCAAGATTTATAAATTAAAGTTCGTTGAAGAATTAAAACACACACAGTACAAGTTCACAAAGTAATAGCCTATGCAGTATTTGTGTGCACCTACTAAAATTAAAAAATGAGCACAATTTATTATTAACCAAGATAAATATGTTTTAATTCATAAAACGTTAACAGATATATTGTAGTTCACTCAGTTCATTTAACTCATTTAAGAAAATAAAAACCTATTTCTTAAACATTTTATGTAATTAATCTGATAAAAATAAGTTAAATGTTCCACTGACAAACTCTTGAAACCATAATGCTGATTAAAACAAACCTTGTAAAATTCATAGAGGACACTTTTATAGTCTGGTGATAAAGTGTTCAAGTACACTTGTGTGTTTTATGGTTCTCTCAAACACCCACGCTCCAGTTACAGTAAAGTAATTATTTCAGATCTGATTAAGAATTCCTAATCAGATCTGAAATATTGTATGTGATATACATACATTTATGCCATTCTAAAATCCCAAACAAAAGTATGACGGTAGTCCAATGTGGTTTGGGAGATAAGGGTTCTGTTCCTCTGGTCATTTTTTTATGATATTATTATGGTAACTGCATTATCATTGTTTTGGTAAAACAAAGCAATTAAACTTTGTAATGAGGTTGAGTATTAACAATCCATTCTAACTGACCTTAAAGAGGTTTGATGTCTGGTAAATGAGCCCCCCATTTTTGGCCTCATTATTGTTACTTAAAAGATTAGAAACCTTTATAGTTTAGGTAGATGAAGGTATATAGCTTGGTCAGTGGGAGAGCTGGTGCCTTTAACTTATTAAAAGTTTTTTTTTGTGATCTTGCAAATCTTGTTTGTTACTTATTGGCTACTTATTAATCTTATCAGCTAATTTTGTAGAAGAAAGCAGACCATAATTAAATAACAGCTGTTAAGCAGTTTATTCATGTAAGAATAAAGGTCTTATCTTAATTTCCTTTTCTTTATCTTGTCAGTTGTGGAGTCCTTTTTTCTTGATAGCACGACGGAAAATTACCTCGAGGTGGAGCTTTGCCCGTAAGTTTCAATCTTAAGCGTTTGCTCTTTTCATGTGAACGACCTTGTGTTAATAAACAGACGGTTTTATCATCAGACATCTTTTCTGTGTTGCTTCTGTATTACTTTAGGCATGGACAGCACCTTATACTGTTGCTGTCAGGTGTCCACCATGCATTCGTGGTAGGCTGGATGAATATTTTGGGGGCTTTTTTAAAAGTTTGGTCAAACGTTGTGTTCTTTAGTTTCCTGTAATTCTCTTGTTCTTCAGCAACAACTTCCAATGATGTTTACAACCACAACCACAGGAGATACATGGAAGGGTGAGGCTCTAATCCCATGGTCATACTTCCCTCCCAACGTCAACAAGATGAACTCGTATGCCATCCATGGCTCAGGAGAGGAGCGCACATATGAGGCTCTCTACTCCGTCCCCAAAGAAGACCTGGTGGAAGGCCAACAGCCCGACTTGTAAGTATACTGGCTTGTAGAAAATAATTCAGTGTCTTCCACATCACAAATCTTTGGCTGCACGACAGCTCAGTGGTTAGCACTGTTGCCTCACAGCAAGAAGGTCCTGGGTTCAATCCCCTGTTGGACCTGGGGTCTTTCTGTGTGGAGTTTGTATGTTCTTCTCGTGCTGCGTGGGTTTTCTCCGGGTACTCCGGTTTCCTCCCACAGACCAAAAACATGCATGTTAGACTGCCTTCAGGCCTCCCTTGCAAAAGAGATCTGTGATCTCAGTGGAATTTGCCTGATTAAAAAAAGGATAATGAATAAATAAATAAATAAATCAAATAAATGAATAAATAAATCACGTGATCAGGTGTTTAGACCAGATAGCTTCAAATGTTGGCACATTCTGAGTGTCAAAATACATTGTGTCAAACGCACAATGGGTATAAAAGTGTAAAGAAAAACATGAAGCAGCTTTCAAAGACTGCTTCACAAATATACTTACAACCTGACAACATGACATGAACAGGCTAAAAACCAGCAAACAAAAATGTACATACCAAAGCTTAAAATACTTAAAACAGTTGAGTTATTTCTGTTTTGATAAAGTTTTTCATACCGACATAAAAAAAAATAAAATAAAAAAAAAGAGTGGGTACAGACGGAGCATCATTAAGAGAGCTTGTGTCCAGACTAATAAAGTCTCCCTCAGCTTGCTGAAGGGAAACTCAGTCAGCAGACAGATGTAAACACCTATGTACCGTATTTTTCGGCCTATAAGTCGCAGGTTTTTTTTGTTGCATAATTTGCATGCCTTGCAACTTATATACCAAAACGACTTGTTTGTTTTTCTTCCCATATTTATAAACCAATTTTTGGCTGAGATATGACCATTTTCATTCATTCTGGCTTTGGAAAGATTGAACACTACCATTTTCAGCTGCTAGATGGCCTTCGAGTAGTACGGCATGCCATTGTGTCATGTAATATGTCTTAATGACACAATCAGCTTACCATAGCCTGCCACCTTCGTCCATCTCCAGGACCATGCCTGGAGAAACCATCAAATCAGCCTCATTTTGCTGCGCCGCCCCAATGAAATGCAGCTGATATGACCATTGAAGTGCATTTCTTAAATAAAAGTTCAACTGAGACACACCTTTGCTATAATGTCGAGCAAACAAAATTGTTTTGGATGCTTATCTTGTTAAATGTTGCAAAAATGCGCAGCATTCCTCCTTCCTGATTTCCTCCCTCTGTGTTAACCCAGATCACTGCGGCAGCAAATACTTTTGAAATGCAGCTGATTTGACCATTAAAGTCCTTTAATTCAGGAAAAGTTAGACTGAGACACACCTTTGCTATAATTTCAAGCAAACAAATAATTGTTTTTAAATGTTAATCTTGTTAAATTCTTGATAAAGTCCTCCCGTGCATGCTCCCACGG
This sequence comes from Garcialebias charrua, assembly GCA_038048925.1. NCBI lineage: Eukaryota > Metazoa > Chordata > Actinopteri > Cyprinodontiformes > Rivulidae > Garcialebias > Garcialebias charrua. The sequence continues at coordinate 26,134 of JBBPBX010024872.1, read as the reverse complement.
CCGCCATTTGGCAGCCAATTGATTTTTTTGCACAACACTGGCCCACAGTTCCAGGTCGTTAGCAGTGACGTGTAACAAACGCGACACATCAGGGGTGACGCATAGATTTGACTTATATGGTTAAGCGACGCATTTTATTTTTTCATTTTTTTTCCCATTTTTTTCATTTTATTAGACATATTTGGGCCGATGCAACTTATACGGTGGTGCGACGTGTACAGCGGAACATACGGTACTTACTTTGGAGCCTGTAGTCTGCAGCAGGAATCTGACAATAATAATAAATGCTTGGAGCCCGTTTTGTAAATAGACACACAAGCTTCCCAATAAAACACTATTTTTGTTTTGCGCAGACGTCATGAACCAGATCAGTAGTTAGCTGCTGCAGCTATTGATCTGAATAAGCAAGCAATATATATATATATATATATATATATATACAGTATATATA
>JBBPBX010024872.1:0-25238 GCA_038048925.1 Garcialebias charrua | reverse complement strand
ATATATATATAAATTCTTTATTTATTTATGTTTATTTCCAAACAGGAGGATGAAAATATATGATCAGAATCATCCTCATCTGACTCCATTATTACTACCACGTCTGTATATGTAGATGAGTTTATTAGGATTTGAGTGTGTTTTTGCAGCTTGCATCTTTTTAAGTTTAATTCTATTTTCTGTTTTATTTTTATTTTATTTTTTAGTCACCGCCTGGAGTATTTTAAAAATTTCCGCCTGCAGAGCATCATGGGAGAGGATTGGGTCCAGCCAGAATCCGATCTGTGGAAGGGAAAAGCCTGAGTTTGACCAAAATGCTACTTTTCTTTTTCTTTTTATATTTTTCTTTTGCACACACAGACACACAAAGTCACCGCAGCAGCAACAGGGCAAAAGTGCAAATAGTCTTTGACAGTGAACAAAGGGCAATCAATCTTAATTACTTAATGATGCAAAACGATATGACAAGAAATGCATTATCAGCTTGTCAGACTACATTAGACTTCACACACATCTGTGCGAGCGCACACACACATCTGTGCGAGCGCACAGACACACACATCACATGCTGGACATTAGCTTAAATTGCCTGAGCCAAGTGTGACTTAATGATGCAAAACGATATGACAAGAAATGCATTATCAGCTTGTCAGACTACATTAGACTTCACACACATCTGTGCGAGCGCACACACATATTTATGCGAGCGCACAGACACACACATCACATGCTGGACATTAGCTTAAATTGCCTGAGCCAAGTGTGACCTACAGCACTTATGATGTGCTTGGTGACGAGGGATGCTCATCCTCACATTCAGCTCCTGTGTAGCCTGAATTTTTCACTTTGTTGAGATAACACACTACAAGTCCCCGTGATTCTTTACGCTCATTTTTAGGGAACACGCACACAAACGATTATGCACGCATCACTTATGTGAAAGAAAAAATTAAATATTGTTTGTAATTGCAATGTTTTTTTTAATGTTTATTTATGTTTATGTTTATGTTTATTAAATTTGTTCATTTTTTTACAAAAGAAATACAATACAAGACAATCCCATCAACGACACGTACACAATGTAAAAAAATGAAAGGTAGCAGAAAGAAGAATAAATCTTATTATATCTGCCCCTTTTTTCAAACAATCAGATTAAACAATAATAGTCTTTCACCAGCAGTACAAAATGACTAACTCTTTCTAACTTTCTAATACTAATACATAACTAATAATTGATGCAATACACATTATGCTAATTCATATATATTTTTTCAACAAATTCCTTTTGACCATTTTCTTAAATGTAAACAGTGACTTGGCATTTTTAACTACATTCTCCAAGCCATTCCATAATCTAATTCCCTGGATTGAGGTAGAACGTCCCTTCAATGATGAATCTATAATGTAAAATAAAATATTTTACTGCAAATAAGATAAATGGATATATTCTTTCAGTTTCTCTTTCCTGAAACAGTACGTTTAGCTGGTTCATGTGTTCAGGCGAGCATCACGTTCAATTTTCCCCAGTTTTTATACACTCATTGAAAAAGGCATGATCCAACGTTTAGACAGAACATAATTTAATGACACTTTCATAAAGTAATCATTTGAAGTACATATCCATAACTGGTTAACTTAAACGGTCATAACTCAGATTTCATGTTGCTGTGTTCATGTGTGCTCATCTGTTAGTGCTTAGTATATTGTTTAGTTGATGTTTTTCTTAGTTCATATCTCAGCTGTTATTACAGTTTTTCTTTTACATTTTATTGTTAGATGTAACTGGGACCCTGTGTACATAATCTCGTTCCATCACATGTACCACATGTGATGCAAATGACAATAAATCTCTGACTCAAAATAGCCACCACAGTTAAGCTTAAGAAGCATAAAAATGACAACTCTGCTGATTATACAGACATGTGGTAGTAGCTGACATCATTCATAACAAATTAAGATGTTTCTCTTCATAATCTACCTATCCTTGTATTTCTATGCCAACAGTGCAGTTGTTTATTGTTGAACTGAAACAATTAAGGTTTTCCAGCTTCTCCAGTCTGCATTCAACATCATCCAGTCAGATATGTTCAGTCTCAAACTGGTGCTAAATGCTGAGAAAACCAAAGGGATGTCGTTTTCAAACAGGAAGTTGGTCCCAGCAGCAGTTCTTATCTATGAATGGAGTTCCTATTGAGTTTGTCGATTCTTATAACTACTTGGCATTCTTGGTCGATGCACATCTCTCTTTTAATAACTGAAATTAAAATTAGAGTTATTTTTCATTAATAGATCTTGCTTAACTTTAAATGCTAGGAGACACCTTGTAGCTGCTACTTTCCTTCCCTCCATTGACTATGGTGACCTACACGAACGCTCCTACAAGCACCCTGCAGATGTTGGATGTTGTCTATTCATGGTGCACTAAGATTCATCACTGGCTGTAACTACCGTACCCACCACTGCACCCTGTATTCACTGGTTAACTGGTCACCATTAACTTCACGCCGACTCTCAATGGGACATTTTCATCTTCAAATCACTTCTTGGTCTGCTGCCCTCATACATCTCCTACATGTGACGTCGTCAGTGCAGCTACAGCGTGCGCTCTCAAGACATCACCTGCAGTGTTCCCTCAGTGCGGACTGAACTCTGCAGAATGACCTTCTACTCCGCGCCTGTTTCCTGGAACACCTCACAAAAAGATCTGAAGCTCTTGACCTCTGTAAGGGATTTTAAACGTTCAATTGAAAAAACAAAACATGTTCCTGTTTTGAATAATTTTACCTTGTTTCATAAAGTAGCTCGTTTTTATTTTGTTTTATATCACTACGTTTTTAACGTTTCATTTTACATGCATGTCATGGCTGTTTATTTCTGTGTGTACCTCCTCTGTGGTTTTGTCTAACGCACGCCTCTCTTGTAAACGAGTCCTCGTGACTCAGTGAGACTAACTGTATTAATTAAGGTTGAATGAAAAAAAAAAGTTTAGCTAGATTTTTAATTTAGTAATTTCATGACAGAAGTTCATAAAAATGTTTGACTATTGGTGACGCTCCTCTACGGTGGCCCTGAGGTGCAAAACACATTAACAAATAAGGCTAAACACTTTAACAAATAATTCTGAAACAAATTAACATTTTCTGAAACACTTTAACAAATTCTGAAACACTTTAACAAATTCTGAAACACTTTAACAAATTCTGAAACACTTTAACAAATTCTGAAACAAATTAACATTTTCTGAAACAAATTAACAAATTCTGAAACAAATTAACATTTTCTGAAACAAATTAACATTTTCTGAAACACCTTAACAAATTCTGAAACACTTTAACATTTTCTGAAACAAATTAACATTTTCTGAAACAAATTAACATTTTCTGAAACATTAACATTTTCTGAAACACTTTAACATTTTCTGAAACAAATTAACATTTTCTGAAACACTTTAACATTTTCTGAAACAAATTAACATTTTCTGAAACACTTTAGCAAACGAGAGAATCACACGGAAAGGGAATGTCCTAACGAGGCTGACCCGGAAGTGATGACCCGGAAGCGGTCATTTTGACCCAAGATGGACGACAGTCGAGTCACGTTTTGCCCGTTCTGTGGGACACCTATAAGTTTATTAAGCTGTTTTGTTTTTTGTGCGGTCGATCCTTGGAGTTTTTAAATGGCACAGAGCAGATGGATGCAGGAGAGGGGACATCTCAACAACCGGACAATGCTAAACAAAGTACCGTAAGTGCAGCGTAATGTTAGCTTTTTTAATTAGCCTGTGAATAAAACATATTAGCGCTATTGGTTACCTCATTTTGATTTTTGAGACCGACCTTTTTTAATTTCAGCAGAACAACCTGGCCCATCATATAAATGTTTCAAAGAGTACCGAAGCTCCAAGTCCAAAGAGCTTCAGGATTTTAACTACGGTCCGAGAGGAAAACATAAAGGAAAAAACGTGCAGGTAAGCTGTACTGACCTGACTCGCTGACTGTGAAACTGTACTAGCACAAGCACAAATTAGACCATAGAGAAACACATATGTATGTATCGTGTTTATTTATTGATTTTTTCTACCTCTTATACGTTAAATTGCTCTCATCTTTGTCACAGATAAACATTGATGGTGCCAAGTGGGACTGATTTAAACCTCTAAGAGGGAAAATGGTCATGTTATTTGTAGACCCAGAGGTAGGAGCACCCGAGATACTGCAACAAGGTGTCCAGAAAATGAGAAGGACATACAAGAAGGACCGTACATCCTGTTGTATCCAGACTGCTCAGAGGTGGTCACTGTGCCTGGATCAGAAAGACCATTCAAACTGGCTCATTATAAAAGGGAACCAGGAAGGCAATATTCCAGAATTACATTGTTTATTTGCCGTAAAACACATTTTAAATGAGGTGAGTGGATGTAAACATTAAATAAAGTATTTTAACTTGTTTCAATCTACTGAAAGACGCCTCCACAGTATCTGTATGATCAGTTATTTATTTTTACAGAAGTGGATGATACCTCAGATTCCTATCCTGAAATTGTCATCACATCAAGGAGGCTGAGTTCAATCAAGCAGACACAGTGGTATATCAAACATTCACAAAACATACATTTTTTTATTTTTGGGGGTGGATTACTGCACTTGTAATTTACTTTTTGTGTTGTATTTTGTTCAGTATTTTGTGCAGACAGTTTCAATTGAAATAACAGAAGGATTTTTTTTATATATGTTTGAGACTTAATAATACCTTACTAACTAACGTAACTTAAACAAAATTAACTCTTGTTGTTTATTTTAGTTTGTAACTTATCAAATATGAAACCAAAGCAGTTTGCCAGGGCTAAATGTTTTTAGTTTATTTTAGAGAGAGAGAGAAAAAGATCATCATTCCGCTGCAGACGAGGGAGGGATGGGGGCGACGTGAAGAAGTGCCTGTGCAGATTACTTCTACAGCATATTTAGCTAGTTTATATCAGCACATTACGGTGAAGCAATGAATAACCTGAAAACAACCTGGAAAGCTCTGAGGTTTAGTATCTACACAGTACTAACGTTGTGCACGTTTTATTAAAAGAGGTGGAACACAATCTTATTTATCTTAAATTAGCACAGACAGATACCCTGATGCATGCTCAATAATCCAGGTAGAAAAATCTAAAAAAGCTAAGTGTGGTCCTCTGGACATTCAAAAAACAAAACAAAGCAACAACAAAAAAAACTGCCATCAATCATCAAGCCATCAATCGCCTCTTTCATAGGTGGTGTCCAGCGTGTGTGATCCAACACAAAGACACGCCCACCGGTCTTTACTGGTCCAGTGCGGGCACTCCTTGGTGAGGATCGCAGAGGATGTGAAGTCTCTGAAACACTATAAGGTAAGTACAATTCATCAGTATAAGTTTATACATTTCCTAAATTTAATCTAGAAATGTAAATACATTGTGTTTGCTCACCTGTTGTAGAAACTTGGAGTATTTCTGACTGGATTTCCTGCTTTAGGAAGTAACTAGAGGGACTGAAGGCCGGTTGTGCTACTGATGCCTCAGCAAGTGGAACAGCCAAATTTGAGCTCAATGCCACAGGTGGAGTTTGCACTTGTTTGGTGATGAACGATGGCAGAGGAAGCTGTGAAGGAGCTGCTACTTCTCTTTTCAAAGTTCTGTGTTGGTCCCAATCAAGAGGCTGCGGAGGATGACGCCAGAGGGAAATTACATATCCAAGATGACGTACAGGACGAGAGCCAGGCCACAGGCCGAGATCTTGCAGCTCTGTCTTCATCCACAGTTTCTGGTGCCGAGAACAGTTCCAGCTGTTAATGTCATGGTCAGGTTGAGGCAGAGGAACAGCAAAGGGCGGCTGAGCTGAGGGAACTATCATAAAAAAATAAAAATACATGGAATTAGGGTTCCATTAAAAAAAAGACTGTTTGTGTTCCAAATATTAGCCACATTGTTTACAAAATATTTGACAAACAGCGTAGAAATGTTGTTAATAAAGCAAACTACTCAGTAAAAAAATTAATTATTTTTTGTATGCAGTCAGTTCTTACCATCTTCAGCACTGTCCTCAAAGGAAAGGTCTCTGTGCAGAGGTGGAAGCTGCACTTGTGCTGGAATCTGAAAAGGAGCGATATCTTTCAGTTATTTATTTATGGCTTCAGTATAATTTTAAAACATCAGATGAAGTAGCTGTGAAAATTATCCAGACATTGCTATTGATGCAACAAATAGATATTTAAGGGTGAGTTGAAACGAACCTTTATACAACTCTGTATTCTTTGCACTCTCTTTTTCCTTCAGTAGAAATGACAGCGGTGATGGAAGGGCCACGGATGTCTGTTGTGATGGAAGGGCCACGGGTGTCTGTTGTGATGGAAGGGCCACGGATGTCTGTTGTGATGGAAGGGCCACGGATGTCTGTTGTGATGGAAGGGCCACGGATGTCTGTTGTGATGGAAGGGCCACGGATGTCTGTTGTGTGTTTGCCAGGACTGTAAACAATCAGAAGAAAGTAAACAAATGATTTTATGTACCGTAGCTTAAAAACATAAAGCATCAGATTTCTTTTCAGTAATAGAATGTACATTTCTTTACCGTTAACTGTTGAGGATTCTGAATCACCTGATGCGTCTGAACACCTGGACACCGTTGCAGTTGGACCTAAATAAAGATAATGTATCAGTCACTGTATGAATCCCAATTGAACACAACAGGTGGTGTTAGTGGAAACTCAAAAAGTTGTGCTTTTATTCCTTCTGCTTCTGCCAGAACACAATAGGTCAAGGCTCAGTTTTGGAGGGTTATTCATCGTAAAAGAGAATAACACTCCAGTCCTGAAATCACCTACTTTAAGAAAAACCTGTCTTTGCTCTGTTTGACACTGGGGTTCCCTCTGTTTCCGCTGATCCTGACACTGTGTACACGGAGACAAATATGGGAGAGAGACTAAACACAAGCAGATTATATTTTAGAATTTCATCAAGTGTAACTATAGTGTGCGTACTGCTCTGACGCAGGAGCGTAGTGAGATGCTCAGCATTGCAGCCTCCAATCCTTCGTCCTCCTCCATCACTATGAGAAATCAAAAAATTATATTGTAAAAAAATCAAGGATCAGTTTGGGAGGAATATTCAGTTTTTAAGGCAATTTTTTTCCTTTCATCTTAAAATTGTTAATACAACATTCTTAGTTGCTCACCCAGATGTTTCTGTGGCACACTGGATGGTGTGGTTGTATGACGAGGATGATTTCTGTCTCTTGAGCAGGTGCTGCTGCAGCTTCTAGTCTCCCAGCACTTCTGAATCATCTGTGACATCCCCTCCTCTTTGATGAACTGCAGACAAACATTTGGCCGCACAATATCCTCTCTCTATGGCTCAGATTTGTTCTGCACACTAGGATAATTTTTTATCATTTTGGCCTCAGGAGAGGGGTCCTGACGAAGAAATCCAAGGGGTCCCTTGCGGAAAACAACTCTTTGTTTTCCTGGATAAAAGATGGTCTTCTTCTGCATTTTGGCCTAGTATGGAGCAAAAAAGGGTAGATCATGCGTTAAAAAAAATCTGAAAACCTTTTAAATATATTTTGCATAAGAGCTCAACTGATTATTCAACGTACTGATAGTTCAAAATGTTTCTATTTAAGGAAAGGAAACAAAATATATTTTCCATTCTGTTCATTTAGCTCTAAACATCAAAAGGTGCTCAAATGCAGCTAAAGACAGGAAGGACATAAAATATAATGATTTATCTGTTTTTATTTACTTGTACTGCAATCAGATATCAGTGTTTCAACACAGTGTACTCTCTCTGATATTATTTTAATTATTATTATTACATTTTGGCAAAAATTGAAACAGAATCTATGATTGTGAAAAAAATGCTGACTTTATCCTCACTCTAATAAAAAACACTGAGCATAATCTGTGAATAAAACATAAAGTAATCCTGATCCTTAAAAGTTAGTGTTTTTTAGGCAGCGTTGCAACACTTACTTTTTAAGAAATCACCACAGTTTTATTGTAAAACACAGACACATAAACCACACATAAAACCATAATGGTTTTATTACTGGCCAACGCCAGACAAAGGAGCACACTGTGGTAGAAAGTAACGCTGCCATTACATGAATATATGTTCGGTCGGAAAAAAACGCGATCATGACGATAAACATGTTTCATATATTTATGTTTTGCCCTCAGCATAACTTACCTTTTAAATGTGAAGGATGCATGTAAAGATCGCTTTCCTTTAGTTTGTTTTCGCGTGTTGTCCATCTCGGGTCGAAATGTCATCACTTCCGGGTCGTCACTTCCGGGTCATCACTTCCGGGTCATCACTTCCGGGTCAGCCTCGTTAGGACATTCCCTTTCCGTGTGTGATTCTCTCATTTGCTAAAGTGTTTCAGAAAATGTTAATTTGTTTCAGAAAATGTTAAAGTGTTTTAGAAAATGTTAATTTGTTTCAGAAAATGTTAATTTGTTTCAGAAAATGTTAATTTGCTTCAGAAAATGTTAATTTGTTTCAGAAAATGTTAAAGTGTTTCAGAAAATGTTAATTTGTTTCAGAAAATGTTAAAGTGTTTTAGAAAATGTTAATTTGTTTCAGAAAATGTTAAAGTGTTTTAGAAAATGTTAATTTGTTTCAGAAAATGTTAATTTGTTTCAGAAAATGTTAATTTTCAGAAAATGTTAATTTGTTTCAGAAAATGTTAAAGTGTTTCAGAAAATGTTAAAGTGTTTCAGAAAATGTTAATTTGTTTCAGAAAATGTTAAAGTGTTTCAGAAAATGTTAATTTGTTTCAGAAAATGTTAATTTGTTTCAGAAAATGTTAATTTGTTTCAGAAAATGTTAATTTGTTTCAGAAAATGTTAAAGTGTTTCAGAAAATGTTAATTTGTTTCAGAAAATGTTAAAGTGTTTCAGAAAATGTTAATTTGTTTCAGAAAATGTTAATTTGTTTCAGAAAATGTTAATTTGTTTCAGAATTTGTTAAAGTGTTTCAGAAAATGTTAATTTGTTTCAGAATTTGTTAATTTGTTTCAGAACTATTTGTTAAAGTGTTTAGCCTTATTTGTTAATGTGTTTTGCACCTCAGGGCCACCGTACTCCTCTGCCATAATAAAAACACGAAAAAGCACCTGTATGTTCCCCACTACAGAGCACCTTACTTTTCTTGTATTGTCACACAAACAATGACTGGGCTGCCTTAAAACCAGTCTGCTGCAGCTGACCCCTGGGAGTGTCACCCCTTTGCACCGCTCCAGCTCCTAATAAAGCAAGCGTGTTTATCCCGAGCTTCATTCAGATAGAGTAGCAAACCGCTTCTCCTGAACAGAAGCTCAGGAGAAGGAGGGTGATTGATTTTCATGTTGGCTGTGTTGCCCTTCGCTGCGGCAGCCCAAAAGCTCATATTGAGCCCTATCAGTTTTAATTGGCATCCTCGCCTTTGAAATGGGAGCTGTGATTAGGCCTGGAGAGCTTGCCGCTTAAGCCCCCTCCTTATCATTGCCTGCGGTGCCTTGCCACCACACTGCACAACATTCACCTACACACACAAAGAGGTTGTCACGCCATATTCCACCATCATGTTAAAATGTGACCTAAAATCATGTTTTGGGACATATTTTCACTAAAACAGGATCTTTGACAGATGAGTGGTGACTACCTGCACCTATTTTGTACCAGAGAGCAGCTCGAGAACGCACGTCCCCGCTAAGATTCAAACCCCGTTCTTTCTAATTAGTGTGGAGAGATGAGAGGGGGAGATGTAGCGGCCTCCTCTCCACCTCTATGCCCGGCAGACGTGCAAACATAAGAGCTGTCGTATTCCCGCAAGAAAAGAGACCAGCCGGCTCTAAAACATTCAGCATCAGCTTAGGGGAGATTTTTCGTGTCAGAAACTTTCTAGTGATCACCCCAGACCTAGTTACCTTTTGTTTATTAATATTCTTTCATTTCCTGGAAGTACAGGCCTCATTTTCTCAAGTTTAAACGAGTGTTTGAGGGTTTGATTGAGGATAAAGTTTTTGATTGAGGATAAAGTTTTGATGAAAAATAGAAAGCCAGAGATAAAGGAGTGATCTCGGAACATGAAATACACGAGAGATGAAAAAAGTGAAAGTGGTAATGACTGCCTAGTTTCAGGAATTCTGTAATTGGGTCCAAATGAAAGATTTATAAGAGCTAATGTTACAATCTAAAGTTTTTCAAGCCATTGGCAGGAGTACTGTCAGATTGTAAAAGTTAAAAAAAACCTTATCAGCATAATTTATTGTATAATTATTTTATGACATGCTTCTAATCCACCACATCATACACAGAAAAACACACTTTGATCAGTGTTTACAAGGGATTTAATCTTACCTAATCACTGAAGTGCCTTTTATAAACTTCACCTTAATCTCTGAGTTTGTTCCCTAACAGCTATGGTAAATCTTTCATGGACTATTACCATATTTTTCAGCCTATAAGTCACAGTTTTTTTTTTACATGATTTGCATGTCTTGCAACTTATGTCTTTTTTCATATTTATAAACCAACATTTGGCTGAGATATGACCGTTTTCATTCATTCTAACTGAAAATATTGAACATTACCATTTTCAGCCGCTAGATGGCACTTGAGTAGTAAGGCATGCCGTTGTATCATGTAATAGGTAAAAGTGTCTGTTAATGACACAATCAGCTTGACTTAGCCTACCACCTTCGTCCAGCTGGCCTCGAGCAACCGTCAAATCAGCTTCATTTTGCTGCACCACCCCGGCGGATTGCAGCGGATTTGATCATTGAAGTGCATTTATTAAGGCAAGTTAAACTGAGACACACCTTTCGCTATAATTTTGAGCAAACAAATAATTGTGTTTAGGTGTTAATCTTGTTAAATTATTGTCAAAGTCCTCCCGTGCATGCCCCTGTAGCCACCATTTCACAGCCAATTGATTTTTGGCACAACACCCACATTTACGGGTTGTCAGCGGTGACGGATAAAAGCTGCAAGGTATACAGCAAAGCAACGTATGTATAGACTTTTTCGACTTTATTAGACATTTTTGGTCTGATGAGACTTAGGGCAGTAAGAGTATGGCAGAAAATATGGTACAGTTTTAGTGCCGTTACCCGTGTCTTCCTGCTATTTTGTTTTTGTTGTTTTAGTTTAGATGCGTTCACTGGAGAACATGGCATCCTAGTCTTTTAGCAAATCAACTGAATGCTTAATAACTCTGTCTAATTATTGCCCAAGAAGCCCATCATTGCTTAAAACGCTGCAGGGCTGAAGAGTGGAAAAGATGGCCGAGGGCAGGAAGAAAAAAATGCGGACCAAAATGCTTTTGCGTTTTGTGTGTGTGTTGGTGAATGCCTGACGACATAAGCCTTAATTGCAGTTGAAGCCTGCTAGTGTTGCGAGCACAGGAATGGCATGGCCAGAATGTGGGATGAAGCTGTAAGAGGCTGGGGAGAGGAAGAGAGGGTTGCAGAGCCCAGCGAATGCCAAGGACATTAATGAGGGCCAGACGAGTTCTTCTGCTCAAGAACACTGCAGCGAGCAGGAGGGGCGAGCGAGAGAATGAGGGGAATAGATATGAGAGCAACAGAGAGGGTTCATTACACAAGAATGTTAAACTAGTATTTGCAAACTTGAGCAAACAGCTTTTCCTCGCATGTTCAAACATCCAGAAACTGGTAAACCTTATGAAAACATAAATAAATAAAAAGTCTAGAATTGTTTGAATGAATGCATGTCACATTTCATGCCAGTGTTTTACATCAATATCTTATTATGATGAGAAATGATGATGATTGATTTAAAAATCCAAAAAAGCACAAGCTCAGGCAATAATGTAAATATCATAAGATGTTAGAAATTGAAGTGTATGTTGTGAATGATGCTCAGCTTCTACCAAACCAAATTGTAGCTCAATATCTAAGAAATTCACTAAAATGCAAGTATTTTGTTAGGCTAAAGTCAAGTGGTCTACTGTTTTATGAGATATTTTGCTATCAGACAGATGTGATTTCAATATTTTAGCATCAAGGTTTAAACATAAAACTTGTGCAATCAGTTAGTGCTCACAGTGTGTGTTAGGCATCACTCTCAGCTACAACCACAGCAAGTTTTAGCTCATTATCTGCCAAACTGATTGCCACTTTTGTTTTATTTAGATTGCTTTGCTGCGGCAGCCATTTTGAATTGGAGGTAATCAGTTGCAGTTGTGCAAACAATGATTACTTTGCAGATGTTTCATTAAAATCCTTTCAACAATTCAAGGGGCATTTTGCTAACAGCACAGACTTGGACAAAAATCATTATCACGCCACTTTTGTTTGCAGCTGCGGGCGATTAAAAACTGGACAGAGATAATTTTATACAGTAACCAGCTGCATTTTTATTTATAAAGTTTTGCTAATGTTCTATATTTTCACACAAATTAGTAGCATGTGTACAAACACAAAAACATAAAGACATTGACGCTAAAGTTATTTGTCACAAGAGGCCGTGAAGAATTTATAAGCTGTTTTGTACAAACATTAGGGACGAAAGTTATCAATAAGAAAAAAACAGAAACTAAACGAAGCTTTCTTTGTTATCGGCACAGAATATAAATCACGAGTGTTTNAGAACAAAACGAATCAGGATAAACAAAGCATTTCATTTTTGTTCAAGTTCAAGTCAAGTTTATTGTCACTCATCACATGAGGTGGAACGAAATTATGTACTCAGGGTCCCAGTTACACCCAAAAATAGCAAAAATATAAAGTGTGAAAAGAAACAAGGATCCAAGATATAAACGAAGATGTGCACTAAACAAACGCCACACAACACGCTAAAAGGTCTAAGCTATACACTAAACAACAACAGCAGCCCGAACATGAGTCTGTGGTGAGCAGATGGGTATGCATGAATACAGCAGCACGAGATAATCAGAAGCATGAGATAATTAGAAACATAAGATAATAAGCAGCGTGGATAATCGGCAGCATGAGATAATTAGCAGCATGAGATAATCAGAAGCATGAGATAATTAGAAACATAAGATAATATGCAGCGTGGATAATCGGCAGCATGAGATAATTAGCAGCATGAGATAATCAGAAGCACGAGATAATCAGTAGCACGAGATAATCAGCAGCATGAGATAATCAGCAGCATGAGATAATCAGCAGCATGAGATTACTGTATCAGCATCATGATATAATCAGCAGCATGAGAATATAAGAAGCATGAGATAATCAGAAGCATGAGATCATCAACAGCATGGATGATCAGCAACAGCATGGATGATCAGTAGCAAGAGATGGATAGCAGCATGGATAATCAGCAGCATGAGATAATCAGCAGCATGAGATAATCAGCAGCATGAGATAATCAGCAGCATGAGATAATCAGAAGCATGAGATAATCTGAAGCACAAGATAATCAGAAGCACGAGATAATCAGCAGCATGAGAAAATCAGCAGCATGGACAATCAGCAGCATGAGCTAATCAGCAACATGAGATATTCAGAAGAATGAGATAATCAGCAGCATGAGATATTCAGAAGAATGAGATAATCAGCAGCATGAGATATTCAGAAGAATGAGATAATCAGCAGCATGAGATATTCAGAAGAATGAGATAATCAGCAACATGAGATAATCAGAAGCATGAGATAGTCTGAAGCATGAGATAGTCTGAAGCATGAGATAATCAGAAGCATGAGATAATCAACACCATGAAATATTCAGCAGCATGAAATAATCAGCAGCATGGACAATCAGCAGCATGAGCTAATCAGCAGCATGAGATATTCAGAAGAATGAGATAATCAGCAGCATGAGATAATCAGCAGCATGAGATAATCAGAAGCATGAGATAATCAGAAGCATGAGATAGTCTGAAGCATGAGATAGTCTGAAGCATGAGATAATCAGAAGCACGAGATAATCAACACCATGAAATATTCAGCAGCATGAGATAATCAGCAGCATGGACAATCAGCAGCATGAGATATTCAGCAGCATGAGATATTCAGAAGAATGAGATAATCAGCAGCATGAGATAATCAGAAGCATGATATAATCAGCGGCATGAGATAATCAGAAGCATGATATAATCAGAAGCATGATATAATCAGCAGCATGAGCTAATCAACAGCATGATATAATCAGCAGCATGAGATTATCAGTAACATGGACAATCAGCAGCATGAGATATTCAGAAGAATAAGATCATCAGCAGCATGAGGTTATCAGCAGCATGAGGTTATCAGCAGCATGAGGTTCTATTTCATCCCTCCTGACCGCCAGGGGCGGTGCTTCAAGCACGAATGAACATTCTTGCGCATGCGCAGGTCGAGTACAAATAACAACAACGTCACCCCGTGACCTGCCGGGGACCCGCGTGACTCTATATAGGCACGTCACATCCGGGGCCCAGTCCCTTAATTCTTCTCGCGCGCAGGTTTGTATCGGTTGAGTACAGCGTGTGGTCGTGTGAAGCTTGTTGCTTCGGTGTGAACCACACTGCTTCCTGAAAAACTACTCGTTGCTAGTAGCCACGTGACCAACTCTGGTCGGAGTTGCGGGTAAGTCTCGCCCTCCAGGGCTGCACGAGCGGTTTTCATCTTTACCGGTTCTTCGGTCGCTTCGACGAACACTGGTAAGTTCTGCTCTTTTTTACTCACAGCGGTGGCGTTTCCGCCCGCGTGGAGTTCATCTTCTGTTGTTTATGTGACTCACCTGTAGCGTTTTCGCTAAGGTGTATGTGGCTGCCATTTCTCGTTGGCATGTCGGCCTGAACGGTTGTTCGGTAGGCCGGGACAAGGATGTTGCACTGTTTTTAAGAGGTGCTCGGCGTTTGCATCCACCAACACGCCCTATGGTGCCAGCATGGGACCTTTCTCTGGTGCTTGAGGCTCTTCGGTCCCCCCCGTTTGAGCCCCTGACGTCTGCGGACCTCAAATGGCTCTCGATGAAAACGGCTTTTCTTTTAGCTATGGCTTCTGCGAAGCGTGTGGGGGAATTGCAGGCTCTTTCTGTGGCCGAGCCCTGTTTCCGATGGAACCCTGATGGCTCTGGTGTCACGTTGTGGCCTGATGTGGCATTTCTGCCTAAAGTGGCCCTACCGGCCGGTGGTACCCAACCGCTCCATCTTGCCCGGTTTGACCCCGGTGGTTCCTCCGAACAGTTGTGCCCTGTTCGTTCACTTGAGGCGTACATAGCCGCTACGGCGCCCATCCGGAGGACGGATGGCCTTTTTGTGTGCTACGCTGGCCCACGTACAGGTCAGGCACTCTCTAAACAGCGACTGTCACACTGGGTTGTGGATTTGATCTCCAAAGCTTATGCCTTGCAGGACCGGCCACTACCGGCGGGGGTGACGTGCCACTCTACGAGGGGCATGTCGACCTCGTTCGCTGCCATGACGGGGGTACCGTTGGACAGTATCTGCCGTGCGGCCTCCTGGACGTCGCAGAGTACTTTTACTCGATTTTACCGGGTGAATGTGGCTGCGCCCTATCCCCTTCAAGGAGTTCTGGAGCAGCATGTCTCCCTTTCACATTGAGGTGAGTGGTTGTTGTTCCTTGAACGTTGACGATTCCTCGTGACCATGTTGCCATGCGTCATCCGTGCTTGAAGCACCGCCCCTGGCGGTCAGGAGGGATGAAATAGAACGAAAGTTACTACTGTAACTACGGTTCTATGAATCCCGGATGACCGCCAGGGTGCTTAGTCCCTCGGAATCCTTGCTTTGCGAGAAGATTGAGGGACTGGGCCCCGGATGTGACGTGCCTATATAGAGTCACGCGGGTCCCCGGCAGGTCACGGGGTGACGTTGTTGTTATTTGTACTCGACCTGCGCATGCGCAAGAATGTTCATTCGTGCTTGAAGCACCGCCCCTGGCGGTCATCCGGGATTCATAGAACCGTAGTTACAGTAGTAACTTTCGTTATCAGCAGCATGGATTATCAGCAGCATGGATTTTCAGCAGCATGCGACTGTGTGCAGGCTCGCTCGTTTTGATTGTTTTTAAGCTAGTTTTGATTTGCTGCGTGCAGGAGCTGAGTCGAGCTCTTTTTCTTATAAAAAGTGAATTTCATAGAATTCTAGAAGACTCCAAACAAAAATCGTACTATGTTGATAAACTCTGCCGTGCCGCAGATGGTTTTCTCAAATCTTTTTGCAAAATGAGGAAATGACACCAGGTGACATTTAGTCATATCTTGGTTATGTGGAGTTAGAACTACTGCATTTATTCTGACAAACTGCACAACTTTTAGATGAATTAGATCAAACGTTGGGCAAAACGTAAAACACATCAGATAACAGATGCCACTTTAATTTCATCAACAGAAAAACACGGAATAAAAATATTTAGCTATCTTGATGAGATTGAAAGAACAGATCAAGAGAACCAAGTTGATTTTGCATAATTTGCATGCAGACGTAAATGGTAAATGGACCGCACATAGCATTTTCTATCTGATCAAGATACTCAAACACTTTACATCACAATCTGTGCCCTCAGTTACCCATTCATACATCACTCTACAATCTATACAAAGAATAATCAGAGCTTCATCACATTCATACATCACTCTACAATCTATACAAAGAATAATCAGAGCTTCATCACATTCATACATCGATGTGGCACATCAGAGGCATTTAGGGGTTCAGTGTCTTGACCCATGGACACTTTGGCATGTGACTGCTGGTGGAATCAAACCCCCAACTCTCGTATTTGGAGGACGACTGCTCTAACTACTAAGCCACAGCTGCCCACAGATGTGTCTTCCTGTTTAAAGCAATGCGATTATACGTAAAATGTTAATATCTTGATTTTTTGTTGTCCTTTTTATTGGTTGTAGCAGAGAGAACGCCTCCTGATAGCTGGATATCACCATTAAAAATGGTTTCCTCTGTGCTCAGCAAGAAAAAAGTTTATCAGATTCACACAGCTGACTCTTTCCCTCCAGATTTTTCCTCTTCTGAATCAAAACTTGTGTTTCATAGAAGGAGGAACCGTCTCAGCACAACAACTGTTCTACCTTTGGCCATTTTAAGCACATATAATTGTGTTGATAATGCTAATAGCAAAATAAATACATTCAAATTACAAAGATCAGTTCTTACGTGGTTAATATAATTCATGTTTACTGAATAAAATAAAAAGTGTTAAAAGAACATACAACACATTTTAAGTATTCATCTATCTTCTAAAGCTCTTTGCCTTTCAATTCTGTTCTTTCTTCACCATGACAGACTGAAGCAACACCCTCATTACTGAGGATGAGGCCCCAATCCATCGATCCACCTCCCACTCCATCCCATCATCACCAGTGAACAAGATGCCCAGGTACTTGAACTCCTCCATCTGAGGACATTTTAAATGTTGTGTTTGTTGTAAAAAAACGTTTCTCTCAACAGTCTTAGTGCTACAGTAGTCCCGAACTACTTCATGGTTCCACTTACGCTCTTTCGCCGTTTTTTATCGATTGTCAGCTTTAATATTACTCACATGATTGGGACGGTACGGGATAAAAAATAAAAAAAACTTCAGACAGGCGCCTCCATTTTGTAGTTTTCTTTAAATAAGCCTACACTGTACACTACCCAGAAGCCAACAGTGCTTCCGGATACTGCTTTCTCCTGATATGGAGGGACAGTTTTGCAATGTAAAGTCAGAAGTAATGATCTTTTCATTAAGCTCACAGAACTGGCAGGAAAGTCACAAATAATCCTGAAGCTCAATTATCCACGTGTGTATTGGAACGTCACCCCCGCGATAATCAAGGACTACTGTACCATCTTCATGATGTACTGAGATAAATAAATAAAAACACAAATAATAATTAACATTTTTTATCTTTAAACTTAGATTTTGTACTTTACCCTTCAGAATTATTGTTTTTTAAATCTGCTGTACACAATAAATGCCAACGTTGTCTATTAAAAATATACACATTTCTAAAAAATAAAGCTGTAGATTTAGATTTTTGAAGAAAAAAAGACATTTAAAAGACATCCTGATTATATGATAAATTAGTCAAAAGAATACTGTACAGTATATGAGATTCATTGTTAGTGGCGTCCCTAGCTGCAGTTCTCCAGGAAATACACAAATGAAAAGTCAAGTATCAAAAAAAGATTTGTTTTAATGAGCTGAGATTGTTTAAACCAGCTTTAGTGCAAATTCACATATTTGCTGATGTACTAAAATGTATTTAATAAATCTAACGACTGTAGCTGATCCTCAATTAGTTCTACACAGATTTGGTCCTCTAGTTTCTGACAAGAAAATAAAGAAATTTTCAGACAACGCTGAAGCAAAAAGAAATAAATACAAATAAAAAGTGTGAATAAATTTGTTCAAAGTTCTGAATTATGTCAAGCAGATAAAAATACAATGCAGTGATAACAAATCTAAATTAGAGAAATTGCATTTCCTGTGAAAATGCAGCTCAAATACTTATTGCTGAAGAATTTGCTGAAAAACAGCTGAAATGTACAGGTAGCTGAAATGGAAGAACAAGCCTGTTAGCAGAAAAAAGGAGCAAGAACGCATACTTTAGCTGAATTTGGTTTAAATAAGCAAAAATGAACACAAAAATATGTACAGTACATTAACTAAACAAAGCTGAAATTAGCAAGAAATAGCCAAAAAGTAGCTGAAATGGCAGAAAGAAGCTTAATTACCAGAAGAAAGAGGAGAGAGCACAATTGTGCCCAATCAGGCTAAAAGAAGTAGAAAATAGCACAAAATGTGGGAATTCTCTGAAAAAAAAAAATCAGNTTTGTAGAAAACTTAGACGACCAACAGAAAAGCAGAGGATGGCTGACCTTCCTAAAGAACGTGTTGAATCCTCTGCACCCTTCACATATAGTGGCATGGACTGTTTTGGCCCTTTCATTGTGAAGAAAGCCCGCAAAGAATACAAAAGACATGGCCTAATTTTCACATGTCTCTACTCTAGAGCTGTCCATATCGAAATGCTCGAAGATTTGTCAACTGACTCATTCATAAATGCACTGAGATGCTTTATTGGCATTAGAGGAGCTGTACGACAACTGCACTGTGATCAAGGCACTAATTTTGTTGGTGCCAGGAATGAGTTCACACAAGCACTGAGACAATGTGACACTAAGTTACTAGAAGTTTTCTTGGCGGATAAACAGTGTGAATTTGTTTTCAATTCCCCCTCTGCCAGCCATGCAGGTGGTGTCTGGGAAAGACAAATCAGAACTATCAGAAACGTGTTGAATGCTACCTTCGCACAATGCTCAGGCCGACTTGATGACGCATCCCTCAGGACATTGTTATATGAGGCCATGGCTATTGTCAATAGCCGTCCATTGACAGTGGATGGAATCAACGATCCTCAAGCATTAGAACCCATAACACCAAACCATCTCATTATGATGAAATCTAAGGTTGCTCTCCCTCCCCCTGGAGTGTTTGTCAAAGAAGACCTATATGCCACAAAGAGGTGGAGGAGAGTGCAGTATCTTATTGAACAATTCTGGAGTCGCTGGAAAAAGGAATATTTGATGAACATTTCCATGAGACAGAAATGGCACTCAGCTCAGCGCAATCTCAAGAAGGAGGACATTGTCATTATCAAAGATGATAACCTTCCAAGAAATCAGTGGCAACTAGGACGAGTGGTTGATACTGTTCAAGGCAGTGATGGATTGGTCCGTCGAGTCAAAGTTCAAGTCGGGGAACGAAAGTCAAATTCTTCTTCTAAACCTTCAATTATTGAGAGGCCAATTCAGAAATTAGTTCTTCTTTTGGAAAATGGATGAGAAAGGATGAACAACTTTTGTACAGTTTACTTATTTCATGATAGTTTTATGCAAACACATTCATTTAGTAGAGTTAAAAATTCTGTTCAGTTCATTCACTCTTTATGTAGTATTACTTTGTTCATTCATTGTAACAGGATTTGGTGGGAGTGTAAATGACTACTAAATTCTCCTTGTTCATTGGTCCAACAGTGACATCTAGTGGTTAATTTATGCTTTTATTTTCTAAAGAACGTTAGATTTTCCTTGTGTATTCTGTGGTTGCCTAGCAACAGCTGCGCGATGAGACTGCGTTAGTTTATGAAGAAACCCAGAGAAAATCTTCAAAATAGCGCCCTCGGAAAGCAGAATGAGGTACAAATATATGTAATTGTGATTTGTGATAAGAAATGTTATTTGTTTATGTAAGAAGAAGTAGAAACGCCGTGGTTTATTTGTTTAAAATTGAAACTGTAACGAGTTAAAGGACCCAATGTATTCTTTTGTGTATTACTGAAAATTGAAATGTTGGTTTTATACATGTCCAACGGTTCTGTATTATTTTGTTTTATACTACAGTTTTCACGGTGTAAATAAGAAGAAAAGTCAAGATTAAACTGCACCCGTTTGAAACTCCCTGCGTCTGGTTGTTCAATCCGAGAGGCAGCTACACACAGAGTTACACAGAGTTACACACAGAGTTACACAGAGTTACACACAGAGTCACACACAGAGTCACACACAGAGTTACACACAGAGTAACACACAGAGTCACACACATAGTTACACACAGAGTTACACACAGAGTTACACAGAGTTACACACAGAGTCACACACAGAGTCACACACAGAGTTACACACAGAGTTACACACAGAGTTACACACAGAGTCACACACAGAGTCACACACAGAGTTACACACAGAGTTACACACAGAGTCACATACAGAGTCACACACAGAGTCACACACAGAGTCACACACAGAGTTACACACAGAGTTACACACAGAGTCACACACAGAGTTACACACAGAGTTACAAACAGAGTTACACACCAAGATACACACATAGTTACACACAGAGTTACACATAGTTACACAGAGTTACACACAGAGTTACACACCAAGATACACACAGAGTTACACACAGAGTTACACACAGAGTTGCACACCAAGGTACACACAGAGTTACACACATAGTTACACACAGAGTCACACACAGAGTTACACACGGAGTTACACAAAGAGTTACACACGGAGTTACACAAAGAGTTACACACAAGAGTTACACACAGAGTCACACACAGAGTCACACACAGAGTTACACACAGAGTTACACAGAGTTACACACAGAGTTACACAGAGTTACACACAGAGTCACACACAGAGTCACACACAGAGTTACACACAGAGTTACACACAGAGTCACACACATAGTTACACACAGAGTTACACACAGAGTCACACACATAGTTACACACCAAGGTACACACAGTTACACACAGAGTTACACACAAACACACAGCCTGCAGCTCCGTCAGGTTATCATGCAGCATTCAGAGTCACTGTGAGAGTTCAGGAGTGTGTGTGTGTGTGTTCAGGTGTGTGTGTGTTCAGGTGTGTGTGTGTGTGTGTGCGTGTGTGTGTGTGTGTGTACCTGTAGTCGTCAAAGCTGCCGTCGGCCCGCCCTCCTGACAGAAGACACAATCTGATTGGTTAGTGAGAACAGGTAACAACTCCAGAACAGATTAAGCTGAGAACAAAAGAACTATAGTTTACGGAGGTCACCTGAATGCACCACGAAGAAACGGTATAAGAATCAACAACAAAGGTTAAATCAACAAAGGTTAAATCAACAAAGGTTAAATCAACAAAGGTTAAATCGTGTCATCTGGACCAGTTAGTTAAAGTGAGAAATGTTTCATCCCTCATCCAGAGGACTTCATCAGTCTAGGACCTGCCAACCACATCTGTCCCACAGGTAGGCCTGTCACCACAACAAATGTTCCTGGGCAGTTAATTTTCTCAGAAGTTACTGTGATAAATGATAATATTGTTTTAAATTTGACAATAATTACTCATTATTGTAAAAGAAATGTTGAATTTCTTTGTGTGTATCTTTTGTCGACCACTGGATGGCAGTATAAGACTGTTTGATCCATCTAAAGAAGTGAAGTCTGGTCCTCTGGACATTCAAAAAACAAAACAAAAACAATCAAATAAACGTTTAGTCTTTCATCCAAAAGACTTCTTCAGTCTGAGGAGCTGTATTCAGCTCAGTCTTATAAATAGCACCTTCTCACAGTGGATCAACCAGTTTGCTGCTGACGGACAAAAATGATCCATCTGATGGTCCTCCTTGATCATGTGAGCAGCTGGTTCTGGATGTCAGTAGCAAACTGGTTGATCCACTGTGAGAGGTGCTATTTATAAGACTGAGCTGAATACAGCTCCTCAGACTGAGGAAGTCTTTTGGATGAAAGATGAAACGTTTATTTGATTGTTTTGTTTTTTGAATGTCCAGAAGACCAGACTTCACTTCTTTAGATTTTTCATGCATCAGGATGTTTGATCCATCCATTATATTTTACCCGCTTCTTCCATTTTGGGTCACGGGGTTGCCGGTGCCCATGTCCAGCTATCCCTGTGAGAGGGGCGGGGGACACCCTGGACATGTTTCCAGTCCATCACAGGGACATAGAGACAAACGAGACAAACAACCATTCTCTCTCTCTCTCTCCTAGAGACGAGTTACCATCAGTCTAACATGCATGTTTTTGGTCTGTGGAAAGAAAACGGAGTAACCGGAGAAAACCCACGCATGCACGGAAAGAACAGACAAACTCCACCCAGAAAGGCCCACAGACCGGGATTTGAACCAGCAACCTTCTCACTGAGAGGCAACAGATACAATAAGTTTATACTTCTACCCACTCCTTTGAACCTGTAAATATACTTTACTGGTGTTTTTTTTTTCCCTGCTTGTTTTTGTTTTAAATTTATTTTCTTTTATTATACTACTCAAATTTTCATTCGTCATGTGATTAATGGATTTATTGATTTATCACGACAGGCCTACCCATAAGCAGCCTCCACTGCTGTGTTTCAGGACAAGCTCCTGTTGGAACCTCAGAAGCTTTAGACACGTCCCAAACCATCAATCATCGTGAACAACCATCAATGTGCAGACGGCCACTTGCTACTCACAGAAACAGCCTGAGGACACCAAGTGGTTCAGATGAGGCTTGTAAGGTCAAACATCCAGGTCAGGGGTCTGCAACCTAAGGCTCTGGAGCCACATGCGGCTCTTTGGTCCCTCTGTAGGGGCTCTTTCAAGCTTCGACCAAAACCAACACAAAATTGAATTTTATTGGTTGTTGTAAAAACATCAATAGTTTTAGCTGTTTTCCTGTCATTTATTTTGCAAATACTTACTTTAACTTTTTGCTTTACAGTATTTCTATACTTATTTTTTCCACAATAAAAAAATATATAGGTCTGCATAGTTCATAGTTTTTTTTATATAAAAAAAATCCCCCTCTTTACAATAATCTGGTATTTTTATTTGTCTTAAATTGTAAAAATGTCAACAAATGTAAAAAAAATCATTAGATATATTTAGCTTTAAGAGGTCACCCCCTACTGGCCACAAAAGTCTTCTCCAAAAAACTTAAAGTGGCCCATGGGCCACCAGTTGATACCACAGTTGTAGCAGGCTGTTGCAGCTCTGGACACATTGAATTTAGAGAACAAAGACATAAAAATGGCTCTTTTGATCATAAAGGTTGCAGACCCCTGATCCAGGTGGACAACAACAACAAGGCCTGCACCGTGTCATCTGGACCAGTTTCTTTTAGTGAGAACTTCATGTATGTAACGAGATCCATGCATGTATCTGTTATGTCCTATGTTCATCGTTGACATATGACATCATTAACCTCACGCAGACTCTTCCACTGGTACATTTTCATCTTTAAATCACTTCTTGGTCTGCTGCCTTCATACATCTCCTCCTACATGTCTCTGTGTGAGTGCAGCTACAGCGTGCGCTCTCAGGACATGATTACCTGCAGTGTTCCGTCAGTGAGGACTGAACTAGACAAAAGAACCTTCTTCTACTCTGCTCCTGTTTCCTGGAATATCTTATGCCCCTTTTCCACCGGTCGGCTCGGGTCGGATGTTACGTCATATGTGCGTCGCAGAGACCCCCTTTCATCCTTTCCCACCGGCTATTCCGAGCGGAGCCGCGCGAGATTTCCTGAGATTTTCGGGCTGCTTTCAGAGGTGTACTGAAGCGAGCTCACCCGCTCCGGAAGGAGGGAGGAGGAGACGAGAGCTGTTTTTACGGAAGCGAGGGAAGCTACCACGGCAGGACTTTTACATGAATAACACGGTAAAAACAATTGTTATTTTTTAAATTTATAGCAAAGATGGGTCTTCAGCTGAACGTGTCCTTAATAAAATCACGTACTGCTCAAAACTGCACGATTTTAAAAAGTAGTTTCGCCACGAGTAACACGCGGCGCGCGGGCGGCTTTATGTCTTTAAATGTAGCTCAATGAACAGATATAAAATATATTTCATAGCTGACTTTAATAGTACGAGGGCTCCTGAGCTTAACCACGCTTTAATATTGTCACGTATGGTCAAATGTGCTGCATTTAAAGTAGTTTCGCTTTGACTTTTTCCAAAACCTGTGTTTGCACAACGAAAATAAATTATAAAAATTCGAATTTTATTTCAAATAACTCCAACAGGATACATTTCGTGTATGAATATGTTGTGATCACACTAGATTTTTTTGAAAAATATCAGCTTTGTGGTTTTTGATAGAATTGATAATATGTAATACAAAGTAGAAAATAATGGACGTAGGTTGACACATTTATGTCTATAAAACATTGAATTTTATTTCAAATAACTCCAACAGGATACATTTCGTGTATGAATATGTTGTGATCACACTAGATTTTTTTGAAAAATATCAGCTTTGTGGTTTTTGATAGAATTGATAATATGTAATACAAAGTAGAAAATAATGGACGTAGGTTGACACATTTATGTCTATAAAACATTGAATTTTATTTCAAATAACTCCAACAGGATACATTTCGTGTATGAATATGTTGTGATCACACTAGATTTTTTTGAAAAATATCAGCTATGTGGTTTTTGATAGAATTGATAATTTGTGATACAAAGTCTTTATTGTGTTCTTCTTCTAGTGGTGGCTAGTACTGTAGTAAATAGCTTGAGGAACACTACTGCCACCATGTGGTAAGACGAGTAGGATTCTGGACCCCGCCCACAGAAGGGGTACAAAAAAGCTGTGGAAACAGAACATAGATGTGACCCGACCCGAACTGAGCCGACCTGAGCCGATCCAACCCGAGCCGAGCCGAGCGGTGGAAAAGAGGCTTTACAAAAAGATCTGAAGATCTCGACCTCGACTTCTGCCCCTTTTCCACTTGCCG
>JBBPBX010024871.1:0-39337 GCA_038048925.1 Garcialebias charrua | reverse complement strand
CAGTACTGCAATCGATTTAGCTATTTTTATTCTTACAGAATTTATGTGTTGTTTCCATGTCAGTTTGTCATCAATGATAACACCCAAAAACTTCACCTCACTCACTCTACAAATCTCAACACCCTCAATTTTGAGTGGAACATCAACAGTTTTCTTTTTATTACTGAATATCATGTAATTAGTTTTTTCTAGATTTAATGATAATTTATTTATTTTAAACCAAGTTTGTATCTTGACAAATTCTGTCTTTATCAATTCCAACATTTGTTCTATATCTTCACCTAAACAGAAAAATGTGGTATCATCAGCAAAAAGTACACATTTAAGGAGTCCTGACACATTTACCAAGTCATTCACATATAAAATAAATAGCTTTGGTCCAAGTACAGAGCCTTGGGGAACTCCACATGTGATATTACAGAGGTCAGATCTTACATCATTTATTTGTACAAATTGTTTCCTATCTTTCAAGTAGCTAGATACCCACTGTAATGCTGGTCCTCTAATACCATATTTGTTCAATTTTTCAAGGAGAATGGTGTGATCAATAGTATCAAATGCTTTTTTAAATCAACAAAAATACTGATACAATATTGTTTTTGATCGACAGCAGTAGTTATTTGTTCCATTAATTCCATGAGAGCCATTGATGTAGAGTTTTTTGCTCTAAACCCATACTGACTGTTGCTTAGAATATTTTGTTTATCTATAAATTGATCTAGTCTGTCAAGGAGTCAAGGAGAGGAAACACAGCAAAAGCTACGCAAATTAAAATTACAACTAAATGAATTTATTGATAAGAAAAATAAATTTTTGATACAAAGACTTAGATTAGACAATTTTGAATATGGTAACAAATCAGGGAACTTTTTAGCTAATCAACTCAAATTAAATAAAGAAAAAACATCTATATATGGTATTAAAGATAAAAATGGAAATATCATTCATGATGAGGGAAAAGTAAACAGTGTTTTTAAAGATTTCTATAAAACTCTATACACTACACAAATAAATCCATCTAATGTGGATATTAATGAATTCTTGGAGAGAGTAACAGTTCCAAAACTAGATATTAGTCAATCAACAAAACTAGACTCACCATTAACATCAGATGAGATCCATGAAGCAATTAAAAGCATGCCTAATAAGAAATCCCCAGGTCCTGATGGAAGATGGTCTAGTGGCAGGGTTTTTGACTACGGACCCGAAGGTCGCGGGTTCGCGCCCCGGCCACTACCCAGCTTGGGGTGTCTATGAGTGCACACCTATTTCTCCAGCTCCCCGGGCGCTTTCGGGCTGCTCACTGCACCACCTGGTAGGTGGTTGGGTTAAATGCAGAGACGAATTTCGTCTGTGTATGGGAAACATACACAGATGACAGGAATAGACATTATTATTGTTATTATTATTATTATACCCAGTGGAATTCTATAAAATATTCTGGGAAAGACTGGAACCATTATTCTATAGAGTGCTACTTGAGTCAGAAGGAAATGGCAGGCTACCAACACATATGAATTCAGCCAATATTAGTCTCTTATTAAAATCAGGCAAAGACCCAGTATTACCTACCAGTTATCGCCCAATCTCTCTTATTAATGTTGATGTTAAAATAATTTGTAAAGTCTTATCTAAAAGATTAGAGAAGATAACTCCTGTTATTATACATCCAGACCAAACCGGATTCATAAAAGGAAGACACTCGAACACAAACACTCGCAGATTATATAATATAATAGAGTATTCGTATTTTAAAAATATTGAAACAGCTATTTTGTCCTTAGATGCAGAAAAAGCATTCGATAGAGTAAATTGGAATTTCTTATTTGCTACCTTAAATAAATTTGGATTTGGGAACTACTTCATTAACTGGTTAAAAATATTAGGTTCTGAGTCTTCGTATGTTGTCATGTTCTAATGTATTTGTTCATTTCACTGTATATTTTGTCCATTTTGAGTGTGAGTTGTTTCATTGATTTGTAATTTTTCATCTCCTGAGTTCATCCAGATCCTTCAGCTCTTTTATCATTTTAGGCTGAGACTCTTCCTGTGTTTTGATAAAGATGTTTCCATTTCTTGTCCATGTTGATGCTATTTTGTTCTGTTTTTTAACAACCTTGCTTGATGTGCAATGTTTCCATTTTTTTTGGTTAGATGTTCATTTATGTAAACGTTTGATCCCCGCAGAATTTTTTTTTTGCTTGCATAATTACATTGTTTTTTAACTTCCTGCTAATGAACTTGACGACTACTGACGGATTGAATCTTGGTGATTTACTGGGCAGGGTGTGACAGAACGAAATGTCCTCATGTTCTATTTTAATGTTCTTGTTCTGTAAAAAAGTAACTACATGCTCCTCCAGAGTCTAGTTCTTCCTGTGGTGAATTCTCCGTTTGGTTAGTGTTAGTAAGAGCTTTTACATACGTCCGACACTTACTAACATCAAGTCCTGAGATCACCAAGTTGTCTTGCTTTGTGTATTGTTCTAAGTCATCTATTGGTCTGCAACCTTGGCTGGTGCTGAGGCAAAAGCTCAGATGTGGGAGAAGTTTAGTGAGACTTTGGATAAAGACTCTCGGTCGGCTCCGAGGATATTCTGGCAAACCATCAAGCGGCTGAGGAGGAGAAAGCAGCTCTTTACTAATGTGTTCAGTGAAGGTGGAGTGCTGTTGACCTCAACCAGTGATGTCGTCGGGAGGTGGAAGGAATATTTCTTGGACCTTCTCAATCCCACCAGCACGTCTTCCATGGAGGAAGCTGAGTCGGGGGACTTTGGGGTTGTCTGTCCATAACCGTGGCTGAGGTCACACACACACACACCTGTGTGTGTGTGTGTGTGTGTGTGTGTGTGTGTATAAAGGTCTGACAAACAATGAACATGTGATGAACAAGTGAAGTCGTAAAAGAGTGAAAAACAAACAAACTATCAGGTGAACAAGGAACAAGGAACTCAGCCGTTCTTTTACGAGTAATTTCCTTTTTCTGAGGATCCAGCTGACGACTCTGGTTCACGTTGGACGATCAGCTAAACATTTCTACATTTATCACACAACAACGTTTTGTTTCTCTTGGACAAGCTGCTGGAGAGTGAAAAACGTGTTGGAAGATAATAGGACAAATGTTTTTTTTTCACCTTTATTGTTTGGGATCTTTCATACAGTTCTTAATGTGATGCCAAATGGAGCAAAACAAACCAGAAACATTGATTTCCAGTTTTTGTTTTACAAACTTATTGGGGCATCCATTTCCTCATACTCCCATACTTTCTTAAACACACTTGTTAGTTAGACTTTGCTTACTTTTATCAGTATACTAGTCTTAGATACTTTAGCCATTTGCACTTACAGCTAACCATTCATGCCATGAATAAATAAAACACATCCAAAAGCTGGTTAAACTTGTTAGTAATCACAGTTGTGAGGACAACTCCGAGCGTTTCCTATATTTCCGTAGGTCCTGTGACAGAAGAAGTCAGATGTGTTGGGGCTTACTGGCAGCGTCCAGCCCGGTATTTTGAATTCTTCACCATTTTTCCATTATTGTCAATTTATTTAAGAGTAAAATTAATATAATGTGTTAAACCAGTTACTTGCCTAATCTAGGTGTTTTTCAATACACAAATTATTGCAACACAACAACACAAGAGAAGCTAAAAGTGTGTGTGACATGATTTTGGAACAATGCATAAAGTTGCACAACATACAGTATTTTCTGGACTATAGGTCGCACCTTTATATAAGTCGCACCTACTTCACCGCTGACGTGACGCATCACCGCTGCGACAACCCGGAAATGTGGTCCGAGCTCTGCTGCAAATGTCTGCCACAGGAGCGCACAGCAAGGCTTTAAGAAGATTAACACTTAAAAACAATTATTTGTTTGATAAAAATTATAGCAAATATGTGTCTGAGCTTAACTTTTCCTTAATAAATTAACGTAATTGTGAAATGAGCTGGATTTAAACATTTGTTTCGCTACGTCTGATGATACGTGTGTGCGCAGCGGGCGGAAACCCTGCATTTCGTTAAAATTTAACAACAGAAACGCCTAAAAATATATTTGTTAGCTGACATTATTGTAAGAGTGTGTCTCAGTTTAACTTTTGTTAATAAAATGATTATAATGGTCAAATCAGCTGAATTTAAATAGTTTCGCTACCACGTAGCCAGTGCGTGCACCCACAGAGCAGACCCGCTGTGAGCGAGCGAACAGACCTGCATCTATTTTAATTTTAGCAGGATAAACACCTAAAAATATATAGATTTGTTAGCTGACATTATTGTAAGAGTGTGTCTCAGTTTAACTTTTAATAAATGCACTTTGACGGTTACAATGACATAAATAAAGCGGCTTTAAAATTACTACACGCTCACCCGTCCATAAAGATGGACGGGTGAGCCTTCAAACCCGTCGAATTCCTCGTCCTCTGTGTCACTTGCAAAAAGTTCAGCCAGAGAACGAGGAAGGTTTCCCATCGTCAAAGGTCCCTGTCTCTCCATCTCCTCCTCCTCACTGCTGTCTGAGTCCTCAGCAGCTCCAGCTGACGGTGGGAGGATGCCAGCCTTTCTGAAGCCAGCCACTACGGTTCTGGTGCCTGCGCCCCTAGCGGCCAAAAGTGGTACTGCACAATTTTTGGCCAAAATGAAAAACGGTCATATCTGAGCCAAAAATGGGTCTAAAAACATGGGGGAAAGCCATAAATAGGTCTCACCTCTCTATAGGTCGCAGGACATGCAAATTAGGCAAAAAGGTGTGACCTATAGTCCGGAAAATACGGTATATATGTTGTATTATTCAACTATGTTTGTTTTTACAAGCAAAATGATAAATCTATGAAAATTTGATTTAAAAGTGATTTTGAAATTGGCGCCATGTTTCGTCAATGGACATCCGGGTACTTACGCATGCGACGTCATGTGACGTAGGGACCAGCACAGTTGTCTGCCGCTGCTATTAGCATGCATGCAGTGTAATTGTCTTCAAGATCGCCCATTTTCTTTTGTAAAACTTGAAAAATGCCAGTATGTTGTGTCACATTTGGGTGTTCCAACATCGCCAGCTCTGTAGACGACTACGATCTGGTTCCAGCCCTTCACCCTCCGAACTTTGCTCATCTGAAATGTCAGATTTCCCCTCGCACCACCTCGTTCACTGAACGGTAAGAGTCAAATAAAATACGGGTGCAGACCTAAATTATAACCAGCTGTTTCTTGTTCATCACTCGAACTAACTTCGGCTTCCCAAACTGAAGACAAATCGCTCAAATCTTCACTTAAATTGCTTAATGCCTCGGTTTATATATTCTCTGCCATAGTTATTTACAAGGTGCGTTCTGGCGATTGCGTCATAAAATGCGTCAGCATTTGACCACTCCTTTCTCCACCCGAAAACTGCAACGCTCTGAAGAGAACTATTTTATTTAAAAAAACTTTTATATATTAATTAATTATTCGACGCATCTGTGTACAAAAAAATCAAAGCTGAGTAGCTACTCTGCCACTTTATGCGTAGTTCCAAAATCATGTCACACACACTTTAAACTGGGGAAATGTGCGTTCTTTTGCCTGGACCAGTTGAAAACTGAGCGGCAGCATTTTGAGCCACTTGCAAATGAGCAACAGAAGAAGCACACGGAGTCGTGGAGCCGAGGCGTTATAAAAACACGTGTTACTGTCTCAGTTTTTTTTTTTAACAGGATGGACTTCATTTTAGACAATCAGCTCAGCTGGAAGAAGCAGGATTTGACTGTAAAGACTCTATAATAAACACATTTTTAAAAAGAATCAACTTGGACTCAGACAACTTTTTATTGTTACATGTTGAACTTAGTTTGAAAAACTTAAAGTCTTGGTACAATTCAAATACACGTAAAGACGAATGAGTAGAAGTGCAAGCAGATGAACTGGTCCAGGGTCAACGCATTATGAATAAAATCAAACATGCAGGCTCAAAATAATACTGTGATTTGAGACTGTCTTAGGTCACGTAAAAAGATCCAGCAGAGAAGATGCTACTCAATTTGTTTACATTTCTTTTATTTTGCTAATCATTTCTGTTGAATTTCTTGTTATCTCAGGTATGTGGAACATCACAGACAGCAGCCGAAAATGAAAAGCGTTCCTCGGTCTTTTAAATCTTGTAAAAGCTGCGGGTGAGAACAAACTAAAGCTGCTTTTCTTTTCATCACATTGTTCACTCCAAATTTTAAATCAAGCCAGCGCCAAGTTCAGATCTCGACGGAAGAGTATTGCAGTCAACCATGAAAAATTTTTTTTGGAGCTTATGTAGTAATCACGTGATACGTATAGTAATAACGTGATACGTATGTAGTAATAACGTGATACTAGTAAAAACGTGATACTATGTAGTAATAACGTGATACTATGTAGTAAAAACATGATACGTATGTAGTAATAACGTGATACTATGTAGTAAAAACGTGATACTATGTAGCAATAACGTGATACGTATGTAGTGAAAACGTGATACTATGTAGTAAAAACGTGATACTATGTAGCATGATAAGTATAGATGTAGCATGCGCGTAGCCAGTATTTTAGGAGGGGCGGTTCCTTTAAATATATAGTAGACCGGCAAAAAGCCACACGCCTTGGTGGCACAATGGAAATCGCGTCTGCTCTCCACCCCAACGACCCTGGTTCAAACCTGACCTGGGTTAACTTATTTTTCTTTTATTTATTTTTTATTGGATAAATAAAATAAAAAAGGAGTTTGTGTTAACCACAGGCATATTAAGTATATTAACTGGTTCGACATTAGCGGCGTCTGCCATACCTTCTCTTTCCACCTCTCTTAACACAGAACTTGTGTTGTGCGGGAGTTGTAGGCGGGACCACAACTCCCGTACAACACAAGTTCTGAGAAAGCATGGAGACACCGCTAATGTCGAACCGGTTAGCACCATAGACTTCATATGCCTGTGGTTAACACAAACTCCTTTTTTATTTTATTCATCCAATAAAAAAATAAAAAAATAAAATAAGTTAACCCAGGTCAGGTTTGAACCAGGGTCATTAAGGTGGAGAGCAGACGCGATTTCCATTGTGCCACCAAGGCATGTGGCTTTTTGTGGTCTATTATATATTTAAAGGAACCACCCCTCCTAAAATACTGGCTACGCGCATGGTACATCTATACTTATCATGCTACATAGTATCACGTTTTTACTAGTATCATGTTTCACAACATACGTATCACGTTATTACTACATAGTATCACGTTTTTACTACATAGTATCACGTTATTACTACATAACATCACGTTATTACTCCATACGTATCACGTGATTACTACATAAGCTCCAAAAAATAAATTTCATGGTTGACTGCAATACTCTTCCGTAGCTCTCTCCTTTTTTCACCACATAAATGTGTTTCTGTGTCACAGGGAGAACATAAAGCAAGCGTTAGAGCTTTACTCTCAAGCCTGGGAGAAACAGGAGGACAACTACCAAAACTTTAGGTAAGGATGTATCTAAGTATTTATTTTCTTAGATTTTTTTTTTCTTGAATTGCTTCTCTAGTTCTGTAGAACAGTGTTTTTCAAAGTGGGGGCCGTGGCCCCCTGGGGGACCGCCTGGGGACGCTAGGGGGCCCCCAGAAAGCTAGAGAGAAGAAGATAATTTAAAAAAAGCAAAAATAAAAAAAATAGTAATAATAATAATAAAAATTGCCCACTAGAGCAATCTGTATCTGTCATTTCCAGACACACACACTTGAGAGAGAGGTTAGATTTCCTTTGTTTTGTTCTTCTGGTCAACAGTTTGTTGAAAAGTCTTTTTTTTCAGTGGCATGGAAAAGTTTGGGATCACCTCGGAGATAGTTGCTGGGATCTGCCTGGCCCCCTCAGAGTTGGACATTGTGTCCTCCTGGACCTCCTTAGAGACATGAAGTGAGAATGGTGGAGAGGTGTACTCCTGAATGAACAAAGCTAGACAGGACTAAACCAAAAGGAGGACTAGGCTGACCAGGAAGTGAACAAAGAAAACTGAAGTCTCTTTCAAAAGACACCTCAGTTCCGGACTGAGACGCCTTCTGGCTGCCTCGGACTGAGACAGGGAGGGGAGTTGAAGTAGCAGAGGCGAAACGGCAAACGTTAAAAGTAAGCTGTGATGCTGCGCCTCAATAACTAATGACAACAGTGTGTGACCGCCTGGTTGCCAGATTAAACAGCAAAAAGAGTCACCTAGGGAAACATTGCTGATGACTCTGAACATATTTGCACATACCCGGTAGTTAAAAAGGTTAAACACAAAGATAATTGCAAAAATTGTCAGGCATTTCAGGCAGGGCAGGACAGAAAAGAACCCATTGGTGCAGGCAGGACTCATAGGATAGGTTGTGCAATTAAATATACTAATAAAAATAAACAAGTAGGCATGACAGCAGAAAACTTGTAAGACTAGATCTCACAGGAGAACACAACAAACACAGGAGAGATTACAAGACGATGGACCGACACTGAACAGGACTCACAGACAGACAAATACACAGAGACAAAACAAGGCTTGATTACAAACACCTGGACAAGAAGACACAGAAGGAGCAGATCAGGGCAATCAAGAAGAAACACTAGGGAGTAAAATCAGAACAAGCGCTCAATACAAAAAAAAGGGAGTACAGACACAGGGTGACCACAAGAGGGCACACCATCCTTACAAAAATGAGCTAATTTGTTTATGTTTATGTTTATTAAATTTGTTCATTTTTTTTACAAAAGAAACAATACAAGGCAATCTCATAATGATAGTGTACAAAATGTAAAAAAATGAAAGGTGGCAGAAAGAAGAATAAATCTTATTATATCTGCCCCTTATCTCCAACAATCAGATTAAACAACAGTAGTCAAACCATGTAAACAATAATAATCTTCAACCAACTTTTTCCAACAGTCAGGTTAAACAATAATATTCTTCAACCAACAGTACAAAATTACTAACTCTTTTTAATTTTCTAACTAACAGTACAAAATGACTAACTCTTTCTAATTTTCTAACTAATACAATACACATTACGTTATTTCACATATATTTTTTTAACACATTTGTTTTGATCATTTTTTTAAATGTAAACATTGACTTGGCATTTTTAACTACATTCTCCAAGCCATTCCATAATCTAATTCCCTGGATTGAGGTAGAACGTCCCTTCAAACTGGTTCTGAATTGTGGTTTTACAAACAACTCTGTTCCCTTAAGATTATAACAACTTTGTCTTTTAACAAAGTGCATTTGGATATTTAAAGGTAATGCATTATTTTGAGCTCTATACATAACTGATAAAATATTATAGTCTACCAAATCATGGAACTTCAATAATTTTAGTTGATAAAATAATGTACTTGATGGATGACGGTAATGCTTTCTAGTGATAATTCTTACAGCTCTTTTCTGTAATACAAAAATAGGCTTTGTGATTGTTTTACACGCTTTCCCCCAAACATCAATACAATAGATTAAGTGTGGAACAATGATTGTGTTATACAATAAATACAGAGCTTTATCATTTAATAGGTCTCTGACTTTGTACAGTACTGCTATCGATCTAGCTATTTTTATTCTTACAGAATTTATGTGTTGTTTCCATGTCAGTTTGTCATCAATGATAACACCCAAAAACTTCACCTCATTCACTCTACAAATCTCAACATCCTCAATTTTGAGTGGAACATCAACAGTTTTCTTTTTATTACCGAATATCATGTAATTAGTTTTTTCTAGATTTAATGATAATTTATTTATTTTAAACCAAGTTTGTATCTTGACAAATTCTGTCTTTATCAATTCTAACATTTGTTCTATATCTTCACCTGAACAGAAAAAAGTGGTATCATCAGCGAAAAGTACACATTTAAGGAGTCCTGACACATTTACCAAGTCATTCACATATAAAATAAAAAGCTTTGGTCCAAGTACAGAGCCTTGGGGAACTCCACATGTGATATTACAGAGGTCAGATCTTACATCATTTATTTGTACAAATTGTTTCCTATTTTTTAAGTAGCTAGATACCCACTGTAATGCTGGTCCTCTAATACCATATTTGTTCAGTTTTTCAAGGAGAATGGTGTGATCAATAGTATCGAATGCTTTTTTTAAATCAACAAAGATACTGATACAATGTTGTTTTTGATCGACAGCAGTAGTTATTTGTTCCATTAATTCCATGAGAGCCATTGATGTAGAGTTTTTTGATCTAAACCCATACTGACTGTTGCTTAGAATATTTTGTTTATCTATAAATTGGTCTAGTCTGTTTACAAATAGTTTTTCAAGAATTTTTGAAAACTGTGGTAACAAGGATATAGGTCTATAATTGTTGAATACACATTTATCACCATTTTTAAAAAGAGGAACTACCTTAGCAACTTTGTCATGTTGTGAAAACAATAGGAGCTCCACGTCAACCCAGCTAAGTTCTTCTTCATGCCTCATTTGGTTCTGCAATGCCCAATTCATTTCTTAAAAGCTACGTCTGTGCAGGAAGTGGCCGTCTCCATCAGTGATTTACAAATAGCCAGAGGGAACGTAAAGATGGACTGGTCTATGCCCCAGTTTCACAGAACTGTTTGGTGAAAGAGCTTTCAGGTAAAGAAAGGAGTAAGCAAGACTACCAGATCCAAACCAGGGCACCGTTACGAAATAAATTAAGTTAAAAATAATCCAACAAAACAAAAAACAACAACAAATATCGACAACACATACTATTTAAAATGTTTTGTAGTTCTGTCAGAGCCTGACGAAGATTAAATTGAAAACTGGCCAAAGAAGTCCTTTTGGAGTTTGTCAACATATCTCTAGTTTTCATTCATTCAACTTTTATTTAAACAGGTTAGTTCCATTGAGCCACGAGGACTCATTCACAAGAGAGACCTGGATTTTAACAAAGAGTGATGACAACAGTGGATAACAACAACAACAATAGACAATCACATATGATTCAAACAATTATTATTATTTTTTTATTGAAAACAAAATGATAATTAAAAGGAGAAAGAAACAGTGAAAAAACAACTAGATTACGAGGCGGTGTAGAAAACTAAAAACAGGAACATGTCTGCATTGGCTCTTGCCAGGAACTTAACAGATATTTAAAAACACTTAGAGAGATCAAGGTTGAGAGCTTCAGATCTTTCTGCAAGACATTCCAGGAAACAGGAGCAGAGTATAGGAGAAGGTCCTTTTGCCAAGTTCAGTCCTCACTGGGGGGACACTGCAGGTAATAAAGTCCTGAGAGTGCACGCTGTAGCTGCACTCACGCAGTGACATTTTGTTTATGCATTTACATAGTCCCAGCAGAAGTCAACTCAGGGCAATGTACAAAAACATTCACATACATTGTAAACACCAATTAGTAAAGGTTATCTATCTAAGGAAGCCAGCAGATATTGTTGAATTACTTCCTCACAGTCTCCCATCCAGAACAAGCACAAAGGCAACAGTGGAAAGGAAAAACTCGTTTTTTAACAGGAATAAACCTCCAGCAGGACCAGGCTCAGAGCAGCCATCTGCTTCAACCGGCTGGGGTTTCAGAGAACAGGAAGGAGGAACAAACATAGACTGACAGGTCCTGGTGTAATTTCTATAGGAAGAAAGACAAAAACCACATGTTAAGGATGGAAAGAATTACAAAATTTATATAGCACCCCCTCGTGGAAACTCCACAAGCTGCCACTGTTACAAATACAGACAGGTAAAGAGGAGCAGGTAAGTAAAGAATGAACAAACTTGCTGTTCTTTGTTATACAAGAAGCTACAGATGAACTTGTCCTGCAGGTATAGATTATTTTGTTTTACAAAGCTAATTTTTGCGTTCAGCCTCCAACTGTCAACATCAGCAAAGTTCTTGTGGTTGTCCAGTTTTCAGCTGAGCAGCAAGTGCAATGGTTTTCAAAAAGCCATCATCACCCAGACGAACACGCCGCTGGGATCAACGATTGTTTACGATGGGGAGAGGACGAGGACCCTCACGGTGAAACAAGACATGTTTAACAACTTTCCAAAAGTAAGCAGTCATTTTTTTATTTTTAAGATCAAAATGATAATTTTTATGCATTTGCTTTATGCAACATTAATAATCAAAGCAATCAAAATGGAATAAACCATTAGAATACAAATTGATACAATCAGTAAACATCTCAGAGAGTAAAACCATAAAATGAGAAAGGACTAATTATTGTTGGCAACAACACCAGCGCTGATTCTACAAATACGTAAAACCAACAGATGTACATTACTTTTGTCAACACAAGCCAACAAATAGCTTGTTTACGTCTATATTTATCTTAATGTTGTTGTTTATTTGTGTATTTCATAATTCCAGGAAAATCCTTTCTCTAATAAAAAATGGCACACGTGCGCTGTTGTTGGAAATGGTGGGATCCTGGCAAACAGTGGCTGTGGAAAAATGATCGACTCTGCTCAATTCGTTATCAGGTGAGAGAGTTGCCACGACGATCAAACTCACTTTGTGGAAGTTTCACGTAAAAACATTTGTGACTTTGTCGTTTGTTCAGGTGCAACCTGCCTCCGATGTCAGACGGATACGAGAAAGATGTTGGCGTCAAGACAAACATCGTGACAGCAAACCCAACCATCTTTTTACAAAAGTGTGCACGTAATTAAATGTTGAATGGTTTCATCATTTTGAATACATTTTGATGAGCTTTTCTAAAATCCCATTGATGTCTGTAGGTATGGGGCTGCGACAGAACGTCGACTTCCGCTAATCCAGAAACTGCGTAGCTATGGCAACTCTTTGCTTTTCCTTCCACCGTTCTCCTTTGGCATGAACACTGCTGTGTCTCTCCGGGTTCTCTACACCGTCGAGGACTTTGGGGGACCCGTCCAGGCAGTCTTCTTCAATCCAGACTATCTCTACAACGTCAGCCTCTTCTGGGGGTCTCAAGGCCTGAGGGCAGTAAGACCAAGCACTGGCATTACGATGGTCAGCCTGGCGCTGGAACTCTGTGAAAATGTGCATCTGTATGGATTCTGGCCCTTCGATGTTCACCCGTATGATTTCAAAGACCTAACTCACCACTACTATGATAATCAAAAAGCTACGTCGTTCCACGCCATGCCAGTGGAGTTCAAACTGTTGTTACAGCTGCACAGAAAGGGTGTGCTCAGGATGCACCTGGGCGACTGTACGCCAGACGAAAATTAATCCTATTAGACAAAATGCAAGAAACGTTGCGTCTTTTATCCAAAAGACTTCTTCAGTCTGAGGAGCTGCAACAAACTCAGTTTTATAAATAGCACCTTCTCATAGGTGATCAACCAGTTTGCTGATGATAGCTAAAACTACCATAATTTCCGGTCTATAAGTCGCACCTTTTGCCTCATTTGCATGCCCTGCGACAAATAGAGAGGTGAGACTTGTTTATGGATTTTTCCCATATTTTTAGACCAATTTTTGGCTCAGATATGACCGTTTTTCATTTTGGCAAAAAAGGGTGCAGTACCACTTTTGTCCGCTAGGGTACACCAACTGTTTCCACCTCATGTGTCCAAAGGTAGCCTCCTCTGGTCGGACTGACTCTGTCGCAGACCGGCCTCCTGCTCTGGAGGTATGAAATACTGTTAGCTCAGTGTTTGTTAGCAAAATAGCTCATAAACCACTCAGTGGATTTTCTTTAAACACAAAAGTAATTAGTCATTTACAAACTGTTAGCTGTTGGAGTTGTTTGAGCTAAAATTAGATTTATTTATAATTTATTTTCGCAGCGCGCGCGACCGTTTGGAAGACGTCAAAGCGAAACAATTTAAATCTAGCAGATTTGACCATTACGTGAATTTATTAAGGAAAGGTTAAGCTAAGACACACCTTTGCTATAATTTTCAGCAGACAAATAATTGTTTTTACCGTGTTAATCTTGTTAAAAGTCCTTCCGTGCATGCTTCTGTGGCCGCCATTTTCAGCAGGGCAAATGACGCGCTGACGTGTCGCGTAGCGGTGACGCATAATAGATGCAACTTAAATAAAGGTGCAACATGTTTATGGATTTTTCCAATTTATTGCCAATGATTGGACAAAGCGACTTATAGAAAGGTGCGAGTTATCAGGCGGAAAATATGGTAGTTTTTCACATGCAAAAGGACCATCAGCCTAATGTCAAACCATTAGCACCCTGATGGTTGTTTGCTATTCACAGAGGGCTGAGTGATACTAGCAATAACAGCATTGTAAGAGGGGGACAGTTGAACCCGGAGGCCTCCACCCCTGTTTAATGATGGACGGTTTCTTTTCACAAAGATGGCCTCCTTTACTCCTCTCTCAAACCATTGTTCCTCTCTATCAAGGATGTGAACATCTTCATCCCTGAAAGAGTGACCGCTGGCCTGGAGATGAGTGTAGACTGCAGAGTCCTGACCTGATGATGTTGATCTTCTGTGCTGGGCCATCCTTTTGGCCAGTGGCTGTTTAGTTTCCCCGATATAAGACTGATCACCCTCCTGACACTGAACAGCATACACAATATTACTCTGTTTGTGCCGGGGGACTGGATCTTTGGGATGAACCAGTCTTTGCCGTAATGTATTTTGGGGTTTAAAAGCCACTGGGACGTTGTGTTTAGAAAATAAACGTCTCAATGTCTCTGAAACTCCCGCAACATACGGAATGACCACTGGTCTGGCTCTGGATTCTTCCTTTCCATCTGAAAGCTGGCTGGAGAGTATGGAGAGAGTCCACTATGAGAAGGCGCTATTTATAAGACTGAGTTTGCAACTTATCAGACTGAAGAAGTCTTTTGGATAAAAGACAAACGGTTTCAACAAGAAGAATCCGTCCAGAGGACCTGACTTAATCTTGTGAGACACTGAAGTATAGTTTAAACATTGGATGTTAAAAACAAATATATTTTTCAATATAGATTTTTTTTTATCTATCCCCAGATTTCTAACAAAATAAAGATAAAATACCCATGATCAGTAGGTGACAGGCATATTTACCTTAACAACATTAAAAATAGAGAACATGCTCATCATGCTGATAATCTCCAAAAACGCTTTGCAACCAGTAAAGTCAGAGTATCCTCATTTTGTTCTTGTTATATTTATCTTTTTCCATTTCTTAACCGGGAGATTTGTAGTCTGATTACGTTACATTGTTTGGGATTTTGATTACAATTTTAGTACCTGATCAAAGTTTCAAGTTGTGTGTCTTCAAGAACAAGGCATTAAAAAAAATTTTTTTAAAGTGTTTTTAATGTTTTTTAGGTTTCTATGGCACAAAATAGGAAGCATTTGTTACTTATAACCATCATATTTTGTGCTTTTTGTTTCATTTTGAAGCCAATATGTGTGGAAAATCTAGAAATGTGCACGTGTACACAGTGGGATATACGAGGACTTCAACGCCATCAGGGAGTAGTAATTTATTTAGTGATCAATCTAGTTACTTGAGTTTCTCAAGTATTTTTTGTTCTTTTGGTACACTTGTGTTGTACTCATAAAGTACATTGTACTACAAAGATTTTATAATATTTTATCTGGGTGCAAAATGACGCGGTCAAAACAAACTCTGGTGCTCAGTTTGTGAAAAGTAAACAAAGTAAGGGTGATGCAATTTTCAAATATCAGATAAAGTTCTTCTTAAAGGCTGGTTGTTAGTGTTC
Organism: Garcialebias charrua; assembly: GCA_038048925.1. Classification (NCBI taxonomy): domain Eukaryota; kingdom Metazoa; phylum Chordata; class Actinopteri; order Cyprinodontiformes; family Rivulidae; genus Garcialebias; species Garcialebias charrua. The sequence continues at coordinate 23,697 of JBBPBX010024871.1, read as the reverse complement.
TAGTTTTGATTACATTTATAATAATATATAAAATAAACAGACTTTGTTGTTTTATTAATCATAAAAATAAAATGCACTTCAATTGTCTGGAGAATGCATAGTTTTGGGTAGATTTTGAAAACACTTTTCCAGGGGGGGCATTCTGAACTGTTCCGAGGTGCCCGTTTTTTTCACTTGAGCACCTGCCCCCCAAAATGTCTGTGAACGCCACTGCCAGTTGATTTGATTTGATTTATTGATTCATTCATTTTATAATAAAAACACAAAATAAAACATTTAACACAGAGATAACAAGAAAATGAAAATATAAAATGAAAGGTGGCAGATGAAGAAAAAATCTTATTGTATCTGCCCCTTATTTTCTAACAAACAATTCAAACAAACAAATTCATTAAATACAAAAAAAGAAAATCGAATAACTCATTTACTCCCTTAATCACTTGAATTACTATTTAAACTCATGTCTACGTTAAACATATTTCCTTAACAATTTATCCTTGATCTTTCTTTTGAATATAATTATTGATTTAGCTTCTTTAATATCAGTTTCCACTTCGTTCCATAACCTAACTCCCTGAACTATTGCAGTCCTTCCTTTCAAACTAGTTCTATACCTAGGCATAACAAACATATCAGTTCCCTTGAGATTATAACAACTCAATCGTTTTACAAAATAAATCTGAACATTCAAAGGTAACACATTATGATGAGCTCTATACATCATTAACAAAATATTATAATCCACCAGATCGTAAAACGTCAGTAATTTCATCTGATAAAATAACACACTTGTTGGATGACGATAAGGTTTTCTGGTAATAATTCTTATAACTCTCTTCTGTAAAACAAAAATAGGTTTTGTAATCGATCTACACGCCTTACCCCAAACACCAACACAATAAATCATATGTGGAACAATAAGTGTATTATATAACAGATACAATGCCTTGTCATTCAATAGCTCTCTAACTCTATAAAATACTAGTTGCAGTAGTATTAGTAAAATTAGCTGTAGTAATATTAGAATTAGTAGATTTAGGATTAATTGCAGTAATGTTAGCAGTAACATTACCATTTGTAGAATTAACATTAGAAGTGGTAAGAAAGTTCATGCTCAATAATCCAGGTATCAAATCTGATAATTCTCAATCAGGTCATCTGGACAGTTTCTTTTTAGTAGAAACGTTTCTTAAGTTGTTTACTTGGTGGGGGAACAGCGTGCTGGAACTACTCTGACTGATGAAGCCCTCTTGAGTGAGGGTGAAACGTTTCTACTAAAAAGAAACTGTCCAGATGACCTGATTGAGAATTATCAGATTTAGAAGTGGTAGTTTTAGCAAAAGTACAATTACCATTAGCATTAGCAGTATTAGCATTTGTAAAACTAGCATGGATAAGTATCCAGTTCCACTTCCTTTGTACTCTGTTCCAGTTCCTGTGTCAATGGTTTCCAAGCCTTTTGAATCACTGGTCCCTGAGTTAACGGCTCAAGGGTCCCCAGCTCCAGTTCCCGGGTCTCCAGTGTTTATACGCACCAGTGGACTTCAGAGTTTCTACACCTCAATCATCCTGGCGTCATCCTCATGCTCGCCTCAGAGTCCCAGAGGACTGAGGACGAGGACTCTCCCATGCAGGTGGATGGGTTTCATGCCCACCATCTGAATTCTGTCACTGGTCTAGAAGACCCCTGGGCTGACTACCCAAACCCTCAGGACTGTTTCAGTGTAGCACATAGTTCTGTCACTGTTTGAACCGTTTCTAGGTTGACTGTGTTCTGACACTGGTTCAAAGATTCCCAGTCTGACCAGCTGGTCTCTATTTTGGACGGTTTTCAGGCCGACCACTCAAATCTTGTCTGCTGCCAAGGCGCGTCTGTCCACCCGACCACTGTCCTGACTGAACGTGCCAAAAGGCTGCCCTCCTGAATCCTGTCTCCTGCCTGGATGTGCCCATGGTCCATGGGGGTCGCCTAACCTCGTTTTCTGTTTAAACACGCTCAGGGCCGTCCCTCTGAACTCTTTCGTGTTTGTTTTTTTGTCTTGGTCCTCTGCCTTGTTGGTTTACTGTTCTGTAAATTTTGTTTTTTATTCAACTTCCTTCCTAGTCCCCCCATCCTCTCGAGTCAGTGTTTTTATGTTAAATGTCGGAGGAGGTCCCTTAGAGGTGGGGGGGTACTGTCATGATTGTGTGTTTTGTTTCCTGTGTTCATTTTTTGGTTTAAAGTTTATTTTGTAGTGTTCCTGTCCCTACCTGTGCAGCACCTGCCCCGCCCACTCTCACCTGTCACCAGCTGTCACGCCAGGTGTTTCCATTTCATTTATCAGCCGCTGTCCATACAACCACTCTGTTTTCATCCTCTCTTCAGTCGAGCGTTGTGCGTGTTCGCACCATGTCCAGTTCTCCTACAGTATTTTTTGTATTTTTTGTTTTACTTAAAGAGGAACTAAACCCAGGCTGAGATGGTAGCTCCTTCCATAGATATCATATATAGAACACTAGATACCGCATGGCCCGCTCTCGCCTATTGGAGCTGACGAGATTTAGGGCAGCCATCTTGGCGCTGTCGTCCGCTCCACTCAGCCTTATTTATTTGGCTGGCACAATAAAGTATCAGCGCATTTAATCAATCATAACACGCTGAATAGTAATCCCATTGTCACATATTTAAATTTTAGGCATACAGCTATTAAAACTGCATGTATAGGAACGTATAGTTTAGCATATTTAAATAATTTTGGTGGAATACAAATACAATACTGTACTTTAATATATGTTTAGCAAGATACAACCAAAGATGCACACACACATTATGTATACATATTCAGATACTGTAATAATACATACAGTATATATATATATATATATATATATATATATATATATATATATATATAGTATACATATATATATATATATATATATATATATATATATATATATATATATATATATATATATATATATATATATATATATAATATATATATATATATATATATATATATATATATATATATATATATATATATATATATATATATATATATATATATATATATATATATATATATATATATATATATATATATATATATATATATATATATATATATATATATATATATATATATATATATATATATATATATATATATATATATATATATATATATATATATATATATATATATATAATATATATATATATATATATATATATATATATATATATATATATATATATATATATATATATATATATATATATATATATATATATATATATACTATATATCTATATATATATATATATATATATATATATATATATATATATATATATATATATATATATATACAGTAGTTATATATATAGTTCTATATATAGTTATATAGTATGTATTTATATAGTTATATATATGCTTATCTGAATATATATGTATTATACAGTATCTGAATATGTATACATAATGTGTGTGTGAATAAATTGCATCTTTGGTTGTATCTTGCTAAACAGTACAGTTTTGTATTCCACCAAAATTATTTAAATATGCTAAACTATACGTTCCTATACATGCAGTTTTAATTGCTGTATGCCTAAAATTTAAATATGTGACAATAGCATTACTATTCAGCGTGTTATGATTGATTAAATGCGCTGATACTTTATTGTGCCAGCCAAATATATAAGGCTGAGTGGAGCGGACGACAGCGCCAAGATGGCTGCCCTAAATCCTGCGCCGGAGCAAGCTATGGGTTATCTAGTGTATATATGATATCTATGGCTCCTTCCCCTAAGCTGATCCAAAATCACCCTCAAAATGGGCGTGTCGAGAGACAAGGAGGGGAGGAGGTAGAGTTGTGCTTTTGTCCACGCCTCCACCAGCAACAACCTAAAACAAATTAAACCTCTAGCCAACAACATACACCAAGCAACAACAAAGGATAAACATGTAGATGTATTTATCTATTCCACCCATTCCATCCAAAACCAAAGGCTTAAAAAAATGAAAAAATGAAAGAAAGAAAACCGCTTGTCAGGAGTGAAATGTGGCACTTCCATATAAGGTATGCACAGCTGCAGGACCTTCTCATCTCTGCAGGGGATTGGCTCTGCTTGAACCACTTCCGTGACGTCAGAGTGTACAAGACACATCAGAGTGAACGTCCTTGACCAATAAGAAAATTAAGGTGCAATTCCTCTGTTCAACCCATAGGTGTTACCGTATACACGTTTTTAGACCGGGGTTTAGTTCGCCTTTAATACATTTTAGGATTTTTGTTTTAATTTGAGCGCTATGCGTCACTCTGCATTCCAAGGTCCAGTTCTTACAAACCAAGACATTATCAGTAGCAGAACTAGGATTAGCAGTAGTGATGAAGTGGTTCTGATTAGAGTTTTAACAGACTACCTGTACTCGAGGACAGTAATTGACACATCGATTACTTGGACCTCTATCGAGTTTTTTTATTTCAAGTCGAGTATTCGTAGTGACATCATCACGTTGCAGTTACAGAACAGAAAATGAATCAACTTCCTGTTTGGAGCGCGTTGCGAACCGGTGTTACACCATATTCTTTTTTTTTTATTGGGCAGCACGGTGGCACAACTGGTAGAGCTGCTGCCTCTCAGCGAGCAGGTCCCCGGTTCAAATCCCGGTCCGGGGGCCTTTCTGGGTGGAGTTTGCATGTTCTCTCCGTGCATGCGTGGGTTTTCTCCGGGTGCTCCGGTTTCCTCCCACAGTCCAAAAACATGCATGTTAGGCTGATTGGTAACTCTAAATTGACCCTGGGTGTGAGTGAGACAGGTCCCTCTTGTAAATGAGTCCCCGTGGCTCAACGAGGATAGCCTGTATAAATAAAGGTTGAATGAATGAATGAAAAATTCTGTGACCACCATATATTGTGACCATAGGGGGTGGTGTTGCATGAACTATTGCAGGTCACAGAATATGGTGCAACACTGGGTCCAATGACCGAACCAGAACCAGCTTCCTCGGACGTTGTTTCTCAAATAAAAGGCGAAAAATATAAATCTCTAAACCTATAAAAATATATAAACATATTAATCTCTAAAACTAAACCTAATGCGCAGCACCGCAGGCGGTGGTGGTCAACCGCCCCTCTGTTTTTAGTTTCATTTTTGACGTGCCGCACATTTTTATCCACTTTTGCAGCTTAAGAATAATAACTGACAGTTTTGGGTTTCCTGTGTTTCCTTCTTTGCTGTAAGATAAATGGTAGGAGCCTAATATATGCTCCCAATGTTTTGTTGGTCTTTTTTTGTAAATAATTTATATATTTTTTTGTGGTTTTAATTAGTTAAATTTTTTTTGCATCTTGAGATCCTATGACATCATCAACTACTCGAGCACTACTCAAGTATTATTATGTTAATGTCGAGTTTTAAAATTATATACTTGTTCAACCCCTAGTTCTGATGGGATTAAAGAAAACCAAAAGTCAAAGCCCTCTTCTCCTAAATGAGCTGAAGGTTCTGAGACATGAAGGATTAAACCAACACAGCGCCTGCAGAACGCATACGGAAAAGTAACGGTTGGATTCATTTTTCAACACAAACACGACATAGAAGCTTCCATAATATAATAAAAGGTTGCTGTTCTCAGTTTGAATAAGCTCTGAATAAACACACACCCAACTACGCTGTCAATGATTACATCAGTTGCATGCAAGATACATTCTCTTTTTTTTATGCATCAATGGTACATTCACTACAACAGGTGGCACACCTCCACCCTAAATTTGTGAATTTGTTTTGATTGTCAAAGCAGCACTTCAGGATTTATTCAACTTAGTGTGAAATCTGAGTTGATGGCTCAGGTGATGCACAAACATGGAAACAAATTCCTGTTGCTTGTGAACTCAAATCATATCTACTTTAAGTTGTTTCGTATATTCCTAGTCATTGTCGAGTTATTTTCTTTGCCTGAACTCGAAAAAAAGGCTTTGACACCAACAGAGGACGCTGGACAACTCTACTCATTTAGTCTCTGATGCTCCATGAGTCATAGCTTGAAAACCTTAAATAAGAAAACACATTTACATAAATTACTTTTCCAATCAACAAATTTCCTTAATAGAAAATTATTAAATAGAATTTAAGCTTTACCTCTATATTTCAAAATGCAGCAAAATTATACACACAATCTTGTTTAAAGAGAAAAATGTAAAACCAGACAAAATAAATTTACATTTCTCCTGTTAATTCACAAAGATAATTGAAAAGAAATACATACCAAAAGCATCTCTGTGGTTGCCAAACACTGAGCAGCAAACAAAGGCAAACAGCTGCTGGTACTAATTAAAGCTTACTACCTGAAGGCCAGGTAGCCACACCTACATTTCTGGCACAACATTGCCATCTCCTGTGCAACCAATGTAACTACTAAAATAAATTAAATCACAGTAAATGAAACAGAGTTAATGAAGCAACAAAACAGTCATGGATCATAAAACACATGAAAGGAAGAGACACAATAAATTAATCAAAGAGCCTAGAATGTAATGATTAGATGTAATTAGGTATATAAAAAAAGGTGCAACGACCAAAATGTGATCAACGTGCTTCACAGTACCTTCTTCCTTTTCGGGTCACAGGGCATCACCGGTGTCTACATCCAGCAGTCACTGTGCAAGAGGTGGGGGACATCCTGGACAGGTTCAGTCCATCACAGGACAAACAACTATCACTCTCTCACTCACACCTAGTTCAAGAATCTTTATAATCCCGTCTCCTCCTGCCTCTGCAGAAAACACGCACAGGTGGAGGAGATGGAGGTACCTCTGTGTTGATCGCTCGCCAGTTTAGCGAGCTTAGTGCAGGCAGTTGTTCATAAACATATACTGTATTCATGTTAGGAGGATGTTTGAGAGGAGCGCTACCAGGGCCGGCCCAAGCCTCCATGGGGCCCTAAGCGAAATTTGTTGGCCCTCTATTTCTGTTAATAATGTAGATTACTGCAATAAACAGTCAAATCAGATCATTTACCCACCTAACATAAACTCATTGCAACTCGGACAGCCCTGTTTACATTATCCTATATGTATCATCCAGTGCAGGAGCGTCAAACTCATTTTCATTCTGGGCCACATCAAGATCATGAATGTCCTCGAAAGGCAGGGCACGGCAGAATGTATTGATAAAACGATACTTTGTATTAACAAACTGGTAAAATATAACTTTCTCTGCATTCAATGACTACTTCTAAAAATTAAATATTTTATGTTTGAGTAATTTGGCATTATAATCACAAAAACTGATTTGATTTGACTAATAAAGTAATACTGAATCACACAACTGTTATCTTGAAGTTCTGTCTCTGTGGAGTCACAGAAATGGTTATGGCGGGCTGGATTTGGCCCACGGACCTTGAGTTTGACACATGTGATCTTGTGGTACTAAAAGTAACAAAAGAAAGAAGAAGAAAAAAAACACCAGTATGCAATGTATTTTACAGCAAAAGTTTGTCTGGTTTATTATCTTTGGTTTTAAAGAACTGCAACAGTAATGTTCAGAAGTAATTTTTAGTGTAAGATGAACAACAAACAACAGATAAAATAACTTAGATGCATAAAAATAAATTAAATTGTGCAAAAACAGACAAAATAAAATAACAAATATCAAGGAAATCCTTAAGATAAGATAAGACAGAACTTTATTGATCCCGCAGGAAATTGTTGTGCCAGAGTACTTTAAATAATGTAAATTAACAATTACTTGAAACCACATGAAATGGTTTAAAAAAGAAATTTAAAGCTGAATAATTAGTTCTTAACTATGTAAATGTATGCAATAAATCGCAAAAGCTGAACTTACAATGTTAAATAGAATCATATTGAAATCATTACCAAAAAAATATAAAATTCCACTTAGGGGGCCCCCTAGTGGCCCCGGGGCCCTAAGCAGCCGCTTAGTTCACTTATGCCTTGGGCCGGCCCTGAGCGCTACGTCTGTAGCATCTTAGCTTGGCATAACTATGACCCTGTGTGATGCTGCAGGTGGAAGAGACGCAACGTGTTCAGGTGCATTAAAGTTGAAATGTCTTTAAAACCTCGCACCTTATTGTCTTCAAACTTCATGAGAAACATCCTTTAGAGGAGTATAAAAGTCTAGTGGAGATGTTTTGTATTGCTCAATAAACATATACATGTAGTGCAGATCTGAAGTGTATTAAAGTTAAAATGTCTTTAAAACAGCTGAATTTACACAAACTTGTTGAGAAACATGCTTTAAATGGAATTAAAGTAAGGACATCTAGATGAGGTGTTGCTTTTTTGTAAAGTGTACAATTTTTGCACACTGGTGCACAGTGGTGGGCAACGCTAATCAAAAAATTAGTTCCACAATTTCTAAAACGCTTATTAATTTTTTTAGGTCCACAATTTCAAAAGCACAAATGTCTTATGAAAATTAGGGGAAGCTAATCTAATCCGCTATTTATATTCGACAATTGGTAGCCGGCAGCGTTATGCAATATTTGCACTACACTGCCAACTGAAAAGTAACTAAAATGATCCTAAAAGGATGAAATTACAAAAATCAAAGGATTTATTTAATACTTTACGTACATATATTCTATTCGGCCACGAAATTAACAAAAAAGAGAATGATCTTTTAATCCCTAAAACCACTTTTAAATCTCAAATACACGGGTGTGTCGCCACCGCATTTATACATAAAAGTAACCCAAATACATAAAACTAACGACTCACCGTCGAGTGGTCGACACAAAACACACAATAAAATCCTCCGGCCACGTTAATTTGGCTTGAAACAGCGGGGTTCTCTGCGGATTTATCCATTAGTAACCCAGCACAACCAACCAGCTAGACACAGAGTTAGCGTCCAGTTCACCTCTGACCCGGAAGATGTCAACATTCTATAGGCAGTCAACAGATTTAATGAAAAGTAACTAAAATACATAAAACTAACGACTCACCGTCGAGTGGTCGACACAAAACACACAATAAAATCCTCCGGCCGCGTTAATTTGGCTTGAAACAGCGGGGTTCTCTGCGGATTTATCCAAGAAACCCAGCACAACCAGCTAGCCACAGAATTAGCCCCCGAGTTCACCTCTGACCCGGAAGATGTCAAGACGGTGAGGGAGGGGAAAAAGGCAAAACAAGCAGCTACGGAGCCAGCATAAGAGCTTCTAAATAAGTTTATTCGTTTTTACTGATAGATAATTAGTTATTAGCGGTACTGCATTTTAAATAAAAATAGCACAAATCCGCTTATGAATTATAAAAGTTAGTCACTCCGCTGTTACGCTGACAAAAACGTTAGGTCCGCTGTAAGCGGATTAGCGCATTAGCGGTCCCTGGCGTTCATTTGCCCACCTTTGATGGTGCACGTGCACACACACACACACACACACACACACACACACACACACACACACACACACACACACGTATCGTGTCTTGAATACATTTTAGCTCTGGTCTGTGCTCAAAAGACTTTCAGTTGAAGCATCAGACACAGAACAAGAAAACAAACTTATTAGAACAAACCACATGAGCAGAAGAACTTGAGAGTTGAACTGAACGGAGCTCTAAAAGAGAAAAGATTCAAGATTGATTTGTTTGTTACTTGATCTCAGTCAAACTTTGCCTCAGACACAAAGTATCAACTGCAGCCCTGAAACCAGACAGCAAACACACGTGACCCTGTTTCAACGTCTTCGATGTTCAACTCTTCAGGGTAAAAAGGGCAAATCGTTATTTCCCAAATTGATTTCTGATGCTGATCCGTTCCATCAGACGGTGCAAACAAAAGCTTCTTGTATGTTCAGGCGTTCAATCAAGGTAAACACAAATAAACCACGATGGGAACATGGTTGATAAGAATCCGTGCAGTTGGGTCTTCTGGTTTTTAGCAGCACAGGAAAAAAAAAATCTCAAAGGAAGAGGTGTGCGTCACAACAGCTTGTTTCTTTTCAAGTTGTTATGCACGAAAATGGAGGACAGGTTTACATCCTGTCTCTTGTATGTGTGAAACTGTGGTCGCCAGAAAAAGCAGATCAGCGTGTTTCGGTTACTGCTGAAGGAAAGTCTGATGGAGGTGGAGGTGACGTTTGGTTGATGTTGGGGACTTCAGAGCTGCTTTAGAGACGATGCACTTCTCTCCATCCTCTTTTTTGTTTTTTACACCTTCAGTTCTTGTCTGCTATGAGGTTCCATTAGTGCCAAAAATATGTTTATGTGTCTGTAAAATGTGCAGTGGTGGAGAAAGTATGGTACTCAAACACTGTACTTAAGTTAAAATACAAATAAACAGACAAAAATGTACTCTAGTAAAAGTAGAATATTAATATTTTTACTTAAGTACAAGTAAATAAGTACTGTACTTGCTTTTAAAAACACTTAAAGTATTAAAGTAAAAGTACTTGCTGAATGTATTACCTAATGCAATGGTCTACAATACCATAAGTGTGCGTACTTTATGTATAATTTATGTAATGCATAAATAGTGTTGAGCCATTTTAATGATCAATGCTGCAGATAATACATGTTTTTATTGTGTTTACTCTGTGACACAGTTCACACTTTGACTTGTGATTCTGTGCGTCAGACTTTCAGGGATGACATGCAGAGTTAAATGTCATTAAGCAAAATAAGAATAATAAGGAATGATTATACCTTTGAAAGTTTTTATTGAACACAAAGCAAAACCAATGTGTCATTTTAACTGCAGTAAACACATTTAAGTAAAAGTTTTAAAAAGCTAAGTCTGGTCCTTTGGACATTCAAAAAACAAACACAAAAAGCAACAAAAAAAAAAAATGTAGAAACGTTTCGTCTTTCGTCCGAAAGACTTCCTCAGTCTGAGATGCTTCAGCTCAGTCTTATAAATAGCACCTTCTCTCAGACTGAGGAAGTCTTTCGGACGATAGACGAAACGTTTGTACAGGTTTTTTTTGGTTGCTTTTTTTGTTTGTTTTTCGACTGTCCAGAGGACCAGACTTAGCTTTTTCTTTTAGATTTTTCTACCTGGATTATTGAGCATGCATCAGGGTATTACGGTAAGTAAAAGTTGTTTGTTTAAAAAAAGGAGCATTAGACCTAACAAAGGACTAGATCATTTCAACTCCAGTTTGTCATCAACTCTAGTTAAAATACTGTTTAGTCAACCTTGTAATGGATCAACAATGAACAATATTTTAACTTCCTGACTAGCCTGGCCTACGCAACTCCGCTCAATAGACCTTTTACCAGTTGACGTCATCACGCAAATCTCGCCTGAAACGAGCGTTCTGATTGGACGGCAAAATGCCGCGGCGAATCAAAAACGGAAGTTGGGGCTAGTAGGAATGAGCCGAGGAGCTTCGTAATGATAGCGAGTTGTAATTTAGAAGCTTGTTTTCTTAAAATAGTGAACAACCACTGGTCAAAATGCCTGAACATTGTGCCGCGGATACGAGAGGAGGTGATTGTGTGCGCTGATGGAAAATGGGGAAATCCTTCAGGCTTTTTGCGAATGTCCAGCAGGGTGAGTTAACTGTTGTGTAGTTGTCAACAACCTTTATATCCAAGCGTCAGAAATAAATGTTTTAAATTTCTCACACCAATACTTCTGATATTTAGACTGATTTGGTTATTGTTACAGGTTTAACATCTTCTGTTAGCTGCTATAACTAGCGCCATGTCTTCATAAGAGCCGTCAGTATTAGCACAGTATGTAAACAAAAACATGACATTTGAGTCAGCCACACAAATGTTCGTAGCGTCCTTATTTATTATTTGATTTCTGTAAACTACGTCTTAAATTAAATCTGAGACAACTGGTGATGTTGTGATGTGAAAAATAAGAACTATCCCAAGAGATACATTTATTAGCTTTCCTAGGAAAATTTAATTATGCTTCATAACGTATTTACTATAGGACTTTTGACACGCTGTTTATACAGCTTACACTTTATTAGACGTAAAGTTAAATGTGTGAAAATCTTAAATATATTACAAACAATATATTTTACATGTGAATTCCATAATGACACATACAATATGGTTGTATATTGTTTTTGCAGACAAGGAGGTGGCTGCAACCATGCAGCTGCACTGTTGTTTGAGATGGAGAAATATCAGTTGTGGGGGTGTTGGAAACACATTCAAAACCAACCTGCACCCAGTTGCCTTGTACATGGAAGGGACCAGCCCAAAAACGAACTGCACCTGCTACTTGGATGAGCTGCAAGTTTTAAAGTGAGTTTAATCAGTGTTCCTGAAGAAATTTCATATTACGCTTATAACACAAATACCCAGAAAGGTGACTTTCAGTCAAACTTCACCAACAACTGGAATAATACAATATCACTTATTTTGTCTTATTCCAGTCAAAAAACTATTCAACATTGTACAATTGTAGTTTATTGTATTGTGTTAATTATTGTTGTTTTCTACTGGCACTAGATAAGAAATAAATGCAATCGCATATATACGGTTTTAAATGTTTTCTACAATTGTAAGATCTGAAATAGTTTTTGGACATTAAAAAAAAAACACTTGTACAGATTTGCTGATATGTGTTTGATATCAACCACATTTTTCATGTTGGTGTCATTTAAGGCATGACATTGACGTCGAAAAGTTTTCTAGGAGAACGCTGAACCGCCTGGGTTTTGACCCACAACCTCCTGATGACCGGAATGAGCCCACCATCACTGCTGGTCTTCACAAGAACATTTTGAGCGTGGAGCCATTGTTGACCTATTGCAGGTGTAGTAGTAAACATTAAAAACCACTAACGCTTATCTGTATGTTTCTTTAATTCCTTTATTTGGTCTACATTTGAAAGCTTCATGTTTTTTTCTTTGAGGTATGCTGTGCCCCTGGCTGCAGTTCTTGATCCAGACTCTCCGGCAGATGACGCTGACGACCGCGGCCCCTGTCCAGTCTCCACACCATCAGAGAGACCTGCCAGAAGTTCAAAACATCTTTAAATGTCTCACAAGCAGAATCAGATTTAATTGAGGCAAAAACACGCAAACAGCCGTGCAGTGAAGAATGGTTCATACACAGAAAAAAATTATGCTGCTTTTTTGCACGTCAAGATGATTACAACAAAAGATTTTCTCATTTTGATATGATGTTTAAAGATACTGATTAAATACAGCTGAAGTTTGCACGTTATCAAGATGTTTCTACCAGATTTTTTGGGTAAGATAATAAACGGTGCTTTACTGAAATGGCTTCATTTTTAATTCAATTATTACATTTGATTGTTGCACACACACATTATTTATATAAGTCACAAACAGAAACAACACATACCAGAAGATGTGTTTGTATTTGTCATTTCACTTGTTAAAGGACTGCAGCCTACAAGGACAGAAAGTAACCTGCTAATATTTTTTTTAATGATGCCTTCTCTGACAACTTGGAGACTTTAGACAGTTTAATGTTTATGGGGTTCTGTTGCTAAGTCATCAAAATCCTAAAATGTGACTAAAACAGCATTTGTATATTAACAGATTAAAAAATTTAACTACCGTAAACAAAAGTTCCACTTTACTAAAAGTCAAATTAGAGCACAGTTGCTTTATATTTAAAGGTTGGTGTGTTCATTTCTAAATTTAATGTACTAAAATCAATGTCTGTTTTGGGATGTGTGGACTATTTCAGTAATCAATTACTGTAATAAACATGGATTTGAATACAGTACTGTATAGTGCTACAAAAGGCCACAACACTACTTGTACAATACATACCTCTTCCTCAGTGTGCCCTGGATGCAGAAACTAGAGACTAGCTCCTCTTTTCTCCACCTCTGACTTGACATCAAACCCAGTTGCTGCTGTAAAACAAAAAAAGTATAAATTCATATTTGACAATAAACAAAACAGTCTTATGTACTGTATGCTGCTTATACACATTGATGACAGGATTGCTATTTTTTTTTCCTGTGACAGCATGTCACCGATGTTCCCAGCTAAACTGTGCGAATAACTTACAGAAACAGAGAAATGGCTGAAATGTTTTCAGGTGCAGTGCTGTCAGACCTCAAATAATGTTAAAAAAAAACATGTTTGTCTTGTGGAAACTACTGTATTATTTCAACCCAGAAAGAGTTCAAATGATAACAGGCTAACAGTGCAGTGGTCTGTTCATTTTTATACAGCTGAATGTTTGATGACATTTTACTCACCTGTTATTTCTTCAGGGGGGTTGAAGGAAGAATCTCCTTGCATGTCGCAGGTTGAAACTTCAACAGCGAGGCCTAGTAGAACTAGCTAGCTGCTAGCTTATCAACTGTCCAGGAGCATGTTGTTCTGCTGCGGGAGGTTGTTCTCTGTTTCCCATATCCAAGATGTAATGTAGGAACGTAATCCACGGAGTTTGGCCATGCCAGATAAAAAATGCTGATTACACACTTTGCTGTTTTGTGTCGGGGTGAAGTCCTGCCGGCGAAGCTCTTGAAGCCACATCTTCCTTCTTTTAGTCGCTTTACTCGACTTTCCTAGAGGGACTTGGTAAAATGAACAAGTCTCACCTTCTTCTTTTACTCGTTTACGTTGCCTCGAACAATTATAAACACAATAAAAGTCATATTTCCCCAGCGCGACCGTTGACTGTAATGAAAACTCTCCGACGTTAGCCCTAGCTTCCGGTGAATTCTCGAAAAATGCGAGTGCGCATGCGCAATGACGTCAACTGGTAAAAGGTCTATTCTCATTTCCCTTCACTGCTCCGTCTGGGACTTCTCCCATAGACAAGGATTTCGCCGGCAGATTTTTGACCGGACCAATCAGAGAACAGAAGGCGGAGTTTCCAGACCAATCAGAGAACAGAAGGCAGAGTTTTGAACGACGTCGATTTCATGCACAGTTTGCCCTGCTCAAAATGGCTGCCTGCACGAAGGAATTTACAAGAAAACACGGTAAAAAACTATTATTTCTTTGCTGAGAAAAAATATATTTCTTAGCTGACGTTATAGCAGAAGGGTTCCTGAGCTTAACAGTTCCTAAATCAATTCACGAAATGGTCAAATCTGCTAGATTTAAATTGTTTCGGTTTGACTTTTTCCAGACAGCCTCGGGGGCGCTACGAAAATAAATTATAAAAAATCGAATTTTATCTCAAATGTTTCATCCAGGCCAACAGTCAGTAAATTAAAGCCATATAATTACACACTGGTAGCAGAAAAAATATCCACCGAGTGGTTTCTGAGCTGTTTATCTGAACAGTTAGCCTGGCCCTCGCCAGGCTAACTGGACTGGACAGGCTAACGTGACGTATGTTGCAGCTCCGCGCAACATACGTCACGGCCAAACGTTAACGATTGGGTAACCTCAGCAGAGGCCACGCCTCCAGCAAGAATCGGTTCTCTATAGGAGAAACTCCAGACCCTAGTACGAAGCGAAGTGAAGGACAAGGGTCTGGTTTTAACCAGGCTACTTCCTGACACCATTTTCAAAACTTGGACCTGAGTGTCGAGACATTTGGAGACATCTCTTGTCTCCTGTCCTAACATGAACTGACACATTTTAATATTACAACAAGAATTTATTGTTCAAGTTCAAAAGAAGTTGGTTTTCAAAGTTTGTTGAGTCCAGTCTGGGTCTTTTGGGGGAGAGAATCTGTCCTGTTGTACGGAATAGTCTTTCAATAATATTTCAATAGTCTTTCAATAGTCATTCAATAAGACCATGGGTGTTGTGTATCTTCTGGCTGAATCTCTGTGGTGGAATCCATGTTGGGTGTGTTAGTGTTGCTGTGGGTGCTCAATACACTAGAATATACGTCATTGGTCCAGTTCTTCTTGAAGGTGGGTCTAATGTTACCTGTCCACTTTGCAGTGATTCAATGGACCAACTCCCCTCTCGACATTAGTTACTTTCAAACTAACAACAAATCAAAAAACTACAACGTGAATGTAACTTGTAACTCAACACATTCTAGAAATGTAGTGTAGTAGAAATTACTGATACTTCATGTAAAATGTAGTGCAGTAAAGGTACCCACATTTAATTCTACATGAAAAATGTACTTAAGTACAGTAACAAAGTATTTGTACTTAGTTACATCCCACCAATGAAAGTGTTATAGCGTGCTGTGTATGTTAAGCCATATGTTAAGTGATATGTAAGCTGATATGTTACTTTACATATGTGCTTAACATATCACGTCACATATCACCTTACACATAGCACACATGCACACTTTACATAGACACGTAAATATATTTTTGGCACTAATGGGATAAAGTGAGGCACAAGCTAGATTCTCAGTTACCGAGGACATGGTGAATCCCAAAAAATATATAATAATAATAAAACAACTGGACTTTTGTTCTGTAATTAAAGAGTACGGGACACAAAACGTCTTCAATTACTGAACAGAAGTCTGTTTGTTTAGTTTTAAAACGTTTTTCTGTGGGTTTGCACACATCGTCCAAAATTTGGACGCATACATAAATTTATATTCTGGAACATAAGCCAGATCTCGAACCGAAGTGCATTTTGAACATATTTGTTGACCCGCCTTTATCCACCCAGCCATACTTAATTAGCCACATACACAGAAAATATTTCCTCTGCGGTTATTTTCAAACCACTCCCTAAAAAGCATGAAAATCCTCATCCAGTTTTATTTACCACAAGCATTTGTTTAATGGCATAAATTTACAACGTGCACATAACTTTGCAAACTTTTCCCTGAATGTTTCAATCCCTGAATGACCAATCAGTCACTGAAAGCTCAACAACACTGTCGTTCATCATTGGAATGAATGGGGTTTGACTCCAGGCTGACAGTCAGACGGAGTTTTATAGAGAGAAATCTCTTTTGTATTATAAAATTATGAATGCCATGTTTAAAAAAAATCATTTATTTGCCTTTAAAATAGCTAGTGGGCATTTGAAGGGAAATGGTGCAGTCTGTCACACGCAGGCTGATCTGGATATTTGGTCCTGCAGTTATTTTCTTACATTAACATCAAAAATAAAAACATGGCTTTTTGTTCAACTGCTTCATTTTTTTTAATCTCGTGGTACATAAAACATTGTGCAAGTGTGCAGAGTCTCTTAAATCTTTGCTGTCAGACTTTATTGGAGGTCTTTAGTAGAGTTTTGTGTTGTTTCCTCCCAGGAGGAGAATTCTTCCAGGTCTCAGAGGATGTGCGAGACTAAAAGGATGAAAACGGCTGTAAATGTTTCTTTGGTTCAAAGAACGGCAAAGTTGTGTTTTTAAGAACGATACATTTACAAACCCTGACACACAAGACGTTGTCTTAGACACTGTTGGGCCTATATGAGTCTTCAGCAGACGGGTTGAGTTCAGATGGGTGAACACAGACTGAGGGTTAGGGTTCAAACCACCTTCGGAGGCGGCCTGGACCCTTTTATTCATGTGTTTGATATTCTGAACACAGTCTGTGCTGATCCTTGATGCAGAACCTCCTGCTGAACTGAAGTGACCTCTCACAGGAACAAGAGCGCACGTTAGCCCGGCAAAATGTCTCCTCACCAGCTGAGTGATTACGGATAATTAAACAGGCATCTTTAGGGACATTTAATATATGGCTTCTTTCTTCTTCTTCTTCTTCTTTCAGCTTCTCCCTTCGTCAGGGGTCGCCATGGCAAACTAAGTCGCGTGAAGACTTGGCAATTGTTTTTACGCCGGATGTCCTTCCTGACACAACCACAGACCACTGAGCTACCACAGCCCTCTGTGTGGAGCAGAGAGCTGCTGTATAGGGTTCCCGGGGAAGCAGATGGTGTGGGTTAAGGGCCTTGCTCAAGGGCCCAGAGTGGGGCAAATGAGGGTGGAGACGGGTGTGACTGCTTCACTTATCCCACCCACATTTTTTTATGTTGTCGGTATCGGGGCTTGAACCTGCGACCTTCTGATCACAATCGCACCTTCTTAACCTCTGCACCACCACTCCCCTAAAATATACAGGTCATGGCTTCTTTAATTTAAAAAAAAATGTATTTAAATTTTTTTGTATTTTTTGACTTAATGTTTTAGTGAACTGTTTATAAAAGCCATCCATCCATCCATCCATCCATCCATCCATCCATCCATCATCTTTACCCACTTCTTCCTTTTAGGGTCACGGGGGTCACTGGTGCCCATGTCCAGCCATCACTATGTGAGAATCAGGGACATCCTGGACAGGTTTCCAGTCCATCACAGGGACACATCCTGTAGAGACAACCATTCAATTTAGAGTTTCCAATCAGCCTAACATGCATGTTTTTGGTCTGTGTGGAAAACCCATGCATGCACGGAGAGGACATGCAAACTCCACCCAGCAAGGTCCCGGGCCGCGATACAAACTGGCATGAAATAACCTGTTCCTTTGTTTTATTTGTGCTTCTATGGTAAATGGAGCTTATTTATATAGCGCTTTCTAGCCCCCTGTGAGGAGCCCCAAAGCGCTTTACAATACCAACCATCCACCCATTCATACACACAGTTATACACCGGTAGCGGCAGACTGCCATGCAAGGCGCCTTTCCAGTCCTACCGGGAGCAACTCGGGGTTAAGTGTCTTGCCCAGGGACACAACGACACATGGTGTGGGGAACTGGGATTCGAACCTCCAACCTTCCGATCGGGGGACGACTGCCATTACCACTACGCCACAGCCGCCCATTGTCTTCTATTGTCTTTATTTTCCTTTTCTGCTCCTCGTTTCTCTGTTCCCTGCCACTCTTCACCAGATCAGTACTAATAATAATAATAATAATGAATTCAATTTATTACGCACTTTTCATTAATGAAAATCTCAAAGTACACGGTCATTTTTACGGAAACATCAGCAGAACAGCTGTCACATCAGCACGTCCAACAATCCAATCGGAAAAACTTTTGGGGATACAGGTTAAACAGCCGATCAGGATTCCTGTCGGTTTTTTCACCACATCACTTTCTGCAGGAGCTGATGAGTTGATGCTGCTGAGCATTCACTGCTGTCCCCGATGCAGCTGATTACCTTCTACACTACTTAAGGCTGAAGTGAACCACAAGTCTCCAGTGGGCCGTTGTTTGTCACATAGTGACAGCATCCAACAACCTGAGAAATATTGTCTCTCACCTGTGTGATCTATAGACTTCTCCATGTGCACCTACTGAGATCCTGCTACTCCGAGAAGACCTACAATCTGAGAGTCTCTTCAAAAACCCAACAAGGAAACAGAACCTGAACATCTCCATCACTCAGCCTGCCATGTGCCATCCACCCGCCCTCTTACACCTGCCCTGCAGAACCACCTGGAACATTCTCCTCAAACTGTGGAACCTGTTTTCTCCTTTGTACAGTAACACAAAGAAAGACCAGTGAGAAGAACTCATTCCATGGTCAAACGACTCATCATTGTGATGTCAGACTACCCAAGGACTCACCTTCTGTTTTCCTGCAAATCCTTCAACACTTTTAAAACAAAAACCACAAACGTTGTTTTTATGTTTCCTCCTGTCACATCCTTTCAGTCCTCGGGACTCTGAACTCTGGGTCAATATGAAAAATGTCAATCACCATAACAGATATTTAACAACAAACTGGTCTCTTTATAACTAAAAGAGCTGAAAGTGTATTATAGATTTAAAAAATCTTCAGTGTAGCTTTAAACTACTAATAAATTCCCATCTTTGTTTCCGGTTATTAGGCTAATTTCTGCATTATTAATATTATTATTTGAGGATTCTTCCATTGGGTTCCAGCTTCGCACATCATCACAAACGTTTCTTCAGTTTCTGCCAGGAACAAAAACTTCTTTTCATGACCTTCAGTTGTTTTTGATCTTGATAGTGTGGCGGGGGGGTTGCTGGCACACCCTTGATGACTCAGCATGTTGGAAATGTTGCACCGAACCCAGCGTCGAGGAGTTTTCCTCTTAAAAACTGAAGTCGAGGGACAGAAAGGCAGGAAGTCCGGGAATTGATTGTGCTAATTTAATCCTCGTGGAAGAGTTTTCCCGTGATCCTCCCGTTGCTCCACATCCAAGACTTCAGTTCTCTTTCCACCCCAGAGGTCACCAGGTCATTACTGTATAAGATCTGGGCCTTTAAACTGGGTTTAAACTCTTAATCCAGACAGTAAAGTTACTGGAGAGCACAAAAACTGAACTTTCATTATCGGAACTGGGTTTAAACTCTTAATCCAGACAGTAAAGTTACTGGAGAGCACAAAAACTGAACTTTCATTATCGGAACTGGGTTTAAACTCTTAATCCAGACAGTAAAGTTACTGGAGAGCACAAAAACTGAACTTTCATTATCGGCGGAGTCACGACAGAGACGTGGTGTTCCTCAGGAGTTTGGACACACACGCTGAGGCCCAAGTTGTTCCGGCCACTCGGATTACTGCCTCCCCTTTGTGCAAATGTGAGAAGGGAAGAGGGGAGTTCATGGGGGATTGTGGGCGGAGGACAGCTATGTGTGGGAGGGCCGAGCAGACGGGGAAGGCTGGGGCTCTGATGGGGGTGGAGAACAGAAAGAGCTCTTGGGCTGCAGTGGAAAGTATGGCTGTGTGAAGTTTGTGAGAGCACACACAAAAAAATGGTAGACCGGGGCAAAAAATGACCTAACTGAACAGAAACGACGAGGATCAGATAAAATATGGAGCCTCAAAACAGCTGTTTCAACTCTGCTGGTCTGGATCCAAGAAGCAAGAGAAGAAGGACAAAGTAGAAGACAAGGGCTGGCCTGTACAAGAAGAAAACGATAAAAGACTTGAACCTGCCAAGAACCGAGTTCAACCAGACAGATGGGAAGAGGGTGAGAAGCTGAGATGAGTGGCAAGAAATCAGAAGAAAGGATCAACGTTCAAACTGTGCTCAAAGAGAGCAAACCAAGGAGGGGAGGGCGTGAACCTGAAATAACAGACCCGTGAAGGACACAGAGGGTGAGGGGGGGCACACAGGGAGGTCAGCAGGAGAGGCCAAAGGTATGAGGGCACAGCTGCTCACCTGGATGATCACTCTCATCTTCTTGGGGAGCCTGCTGACCACTGTAGTCTGGTACACGTTGGACCACAGGTACGTTCTGTCAGCAACACATCAGGGGATCTGACGTATGGATGAGTTCAAGAGTTGATCATGTGACGTGGAGGCAGAGTCATGAGGAGGCTGCTTGTCTCCAGGATAATGCTGTCAGATGACTTGAACATCTCTGCACTTTTTCACCTTTGAACTCTGCTCTTTGAGTCCTTTATGCTCTGTCTTCCAAAATCAAATACAAACATTAAAGTCAGTATTAATAAAAATAACCTCTGCTACAAGAGCAATTTCTATGTTTTTAAAATACAGCAAACATACCAGTTTCAAAAGTTGTGCACTAATGTCTTTTTTTGTTTGACAAGTCAAAACTGAAAGTTATTTATTTTAATATAAAACAGACAAGATTACAGTGTTTTTCACCCCATAAGTTGCAGTTTTTTTCCATAATTTACATGCCCTGCGACGTATAGGCCGAAGCGACGTATTTATGGATTTTCTTCCATATTTAAAAACAAATTTTTGGCTGAGATATGACCGTTTTCATTCAGTCTGGCTGAAAATATTGAACACTACCATTTTAAGCCACTAGATGGCACCAGAGTAGTATGGTATGCCATTGTATCATGTAATTGGTAAAAGTGACTATTAATGGCACCGTCGTCTGCCTGGAGCAACTGAATCAGCTGCATTTCATTGTGTCACCCCGGCGAAATGCAGCTAATTTGACCATTAAAGTGCATTTATTAAGTAAAAGTTCAACTGAGACACAGCTTTACTATAAAGTCGAGCAAACAAATAATTGTTTTAGGTGATTATCTTGTTAAATTTCGAATGAATGGACCGCGAGTCGCCCTCTGCGCATTCATGTTTCCGCGTATCGGCTTTTGAAATGCTGCTGATTTGGCCATCAAAATGCATTTATTAAACAAAAGTTAATCTGAGACACACTTTTACTATAATTTTGAGCAAACAAACAATTGTTGTTAAGTGTTAATCTTATTAAATTCTTGTTAAAGTCCTCCCGTGCACGCTCCCGCAGCCACCATTTGGCTGCCCATCAATTTTTGGCCCAACACTGGCCCACATTTTCAGGTTGTCGGCCGTGACGCGTAATAGATGCGACGTATACGGCAAAGCGACATATTTATAGTTTTTTTCCACTTTATTAGACATATTTGGACTGATGCAACTTATAGGGCGGTGCGACGTGTACTGTGGAAAATACGGTATTGTATAACGGTTAAAACAACGTGCTTGTCTTCACTCGCCACCTTACATGCCAGACATTTAGACATATATCTCATGTTGTGTGCAGCTGTAATAAATAATGTTTGCACTCTTTGTAATTTTGTAACATATCATGCTCAGATTAATTGTTGTGAATGACTCTCGGCTACTGCCACGTCAAATTTGAGCTCAATATCTGTAAAAGTGAATTAGATAAAGCCATTTTCTTTTTCAATTAGCTGTGGAAGCCAACTTGAATTACTGTAGCTTAAGGTTAATAACTTGTAGCTAAACATCTAAATTAATTTCTGCAAGTTTTACTCAGATTTATTGAGTGGTTCCTGAGATGTTTTTGTAAGTGCACATGCTTTCACACATCAAATAAACAGCCATTTAATCTGAGCTGTGGATTAAACATTATATTTTTGTCTGTTAATGATGCCTATGCTTGTTTCTGTGTGAAGACAATGAAACAATTCCTGGATATTGTCGCTTATTAATTTGCTTATAGTCTAAAATAGAAACATATAAAATGTTATGTGAGGTTAAAAACAGGAAGAGGAAACTACTGCAGAAGTCACGCAGAGGGAGGAAGTCTCCTAGAAAAGGTCTTTGCGTGCTACAGGTATGAGCTCGTCTGTCTTTAGAAAAAGTTACATTTCTGAACTAAATTATTCACTGGTAGCTTTTTTTAATACGCTGACTCTTTTAGTTTGAGTCTTTTAATGTAAAATGGTGCAGAAAAACTGGTTCATGCATTTGTCACGTCTAGACTGGACTATTGCAATAGTTTATTAGTCGAAGACGCCGAGGAGGAAAACGTGTCAGGAGACAGAGGGAGAGGAGGAAAGTGAAGAATGTAGGACTGAGGGTTGCAACTCTAAATGTGGGGACAATGACAGGCAAAGGTAGAGAGCTGGCTGACATGATGCAGAGAAGAAAGGTAGATGTTTTATGTGTCCAAGAGACCAAGTGGAAGGGCAGCAAGGCTCGCAGTATTGGAGCAGGGTTCAAACTGTTTTACCATGGTATGGATAGAAAGAGAAATGGAGTAGGGGTGGTCCTGAAGGAGGAGTTGGCAAAGAATGTAGTAGATGTGAAGAGAGTGTCAGATAGGGTGATGTGTCTAAAGGTAGAAGTAGAAGGTCTGATGCTAAACATAGTAAGTGGTTATGCTCCACAGGTTGGATGTGATGGGGAGGAGAAAGATGAATTTTGGAAAGATTTGGATGAAGTGATAGAGAGTATTCCCAGGGAGGAAAGAGTGGTGATTGGAGCAGACCTGAATGGACATGTTGGTGAAGGAAACAGAGGGGATGAGGAAGTGATGGGTAGGTTTGGTGTCAAGGAAAGAAACCAGGAAGGACAGATGGTGGTGGATTTTGCCAAGAGAATGGAAATGGCTATAGTCAATACCTATTTCCAAAAGAGGGAGGAACATAGAGTGACCTATAAGAGTGGAGGAAGGAGTACACAGTCGACTACATTCTGTGTAGAAGAG